>VXAY01003432.1:35185-79334 GCA_013399855.1 Oxyruncus cristatus
CGGGGCGGCATCCCGGGCGGAGCGGGGCCGCGGGGACGGGCGGCAGCGCTGTGGGAAAGCCGGCGGCGCACAACGCGATGTGAGCCTGGCGAAGGAGAGCCACGTCACGGGCTCCCTGAAGGTGGCACCGCGGTACGCGAGATGGTTTTCAGGCTGTCTTTACTACCGTTACTGTTAATGGTGAAGATAATTATATACTAAATACATAATTGGTGCTCTGGTGAGACCCCACGTAGAGTACTGCATCCAGCTCTGGCGTCCCCGACAGAGGAAGGACATCGACCTGTTGCAGCAAGTCCAGAGGAGGGACACCAAGATGATTAGAGGGATGGAGCGCCTCTCCTGTGAGGAAAGCCTAAAAGAATTGGGATTGTTCAACCTGGAAAAGAGAAGGCTTTGGGGTGACCTAATTGCGGTCTTCCAGTACCTGAAGGGAGCCTATAAGAAAGATGGGGCAGGACTATGTACGAGAGCATGTAGTGACAGGACAAGGGGAAATGGGTTCAAACTGAAAGAGGGTAGGTTTAGATTAGATGTTGGGGAAAAAATCTTTACCATCAGGGTGGTAAGGCACTGAAACGGGTGGCCCAGGGAAGCTGGGAATGTCGCATCCCTGGAGGTGTTCAAGGCCAGGTTGGGCGGGGTTCTTGAGCAACCTGGTCTAGTGGAAGGTGTCCCTGTCCATGGCATGGGAGTTAGAACTAGATGATCTTAAAGATCCATTTTCAAACCAAACCGTATTGTGATTCTGTGATTCTATGAAATAAAGCCACCAGCTAAGCTGCTGCGTAGTTAGCGTTTGGACATAAGTTCCCACCTCTGGTATTCACAGCTGTAACGAAACCCGAGGGATTTTTTTCCCCCTAGCATTTATTTTATTATTACTATTATTATTTATAGTAAGCAATTTATGAAAATGCACATTGTTAATACTGATGCAAGGGAGAAACTTTGAATTCTGTATGTATTCTAAAACTTAAGTATTTCTATTACAAAAATAATAATGAAGTTTCTTCGTGGTCCTTTGTAACCTGGCCACTCTAGTATCTACAGAAGCCTTGGTTAATAAAAATTGCATATTTGGTGTCCGAGTCAGAGAGTATTTTTGGCAGGGAAGTCTTGTTTTAAGCTTCAATTCTTAGCATCAGCTTGAACTTCCTATTTTTTAATGTTTTTGAGAGCAAGGGGTAAGAAAAGGAGGAGATGATTTCAACACAATAACTAATGGTAGCGCCAGGCAGAAAATTATTTTAGAAATTCAGATTTCTATCTGCTTCACCAAGCTGAGCGAAAATGGGAAACTGTCTTCATTATACTTTTGGTTTTGTTATATTTTTGTTTCCCTCTCTCCCTCATTAACTTTTGTGGTAACTTTGTGATGGTTTAAGAACTGTTGAAAGATTAATTGATTCTACCTCAAGTCAACTGGGTGGAACGTGGGGCTATGGGAATCAGTTTTCTGGAATCCAGAGGATTCAACCACTTGCACATAATTTGCTGAAATGAAAGTACAGGAAAACAACATTATATTTTCTGAAACAAAATATGCCTGTTTCCTTCACTGAAATAAAACATCAGAGGTGACTGCCAGGTAAAATGAAGTTCAAAGGTGAGACTTGGACATGAGAAAGAAGGTCCCATAACCCACAGGTTATCTCAGGCAGAGATTCAACAAGAGTTGATTGTGTGTAGCAAAGGATTGAACCATGCAGTAATCAGTAAAAATGTGTTTGAACACTATTACATGTATACATTATATCTGTGGAAGTACCCCTCTGCTGCCAGTGGAAATGGTACAAAAGCAATGTCCCCTCCCCTGCCCTTGTGTCTTTTCCTCACTCCACAGTTTAGCAATGTCCTGTGACTGTCGTTCTTCTTAGTGATGGGATCCCTCTTCCTCCTCCGGTGCTGCCACCCAATTTTATAGAATCATAGAATGGGGTTGGATTGGAAGGAATCTTAAAGGGATCATCTAGTTCCAACCTCACTGCCCTGGGCAGAGGTACCTTTCACTAGACCAGGTTGCTCAAAGCCCCACCCAACCTGGACATGAACACTTTCAGGGATGTGGCATCCACAACTTCTCTGGGCAACTGTTTCAGTGACTCACCACCCTCCCAGTGAAGAATTTCTACCTAATATTTAATCTAAATCCATCATCTTTCAGTTCAAAGCCATTCTCTCCTTGTCCTCTCACTACGTGCCCTTATAGAAAGTCCCTCTCCAGCTCTCTTGCAGGCCCCCTTTAGGTACTTACAGCAAGGTGCCATAAGGCCTTTTCTTCTCTGGGCAGAACAGCTCAACTCTCTCAGCCTGTCTTCCTAAGAGAGATGCTTCAGCCCTCCGATCGTCTCTGTGGCCCTGCTCTGGACTTGCTGCAAAAGATCCAATGCATTTCTGAATGCAGCACTCCAGGTGGGGTCTCACAAGAGCAGAGTAGAGGGGCAGAATCACCTCCCTTGACCTGCTGGCCATGCTGCTTTTGGTGCAGCCCAGGATACAATTGGCTTTCTGGGCTGCAAGCTCACATTGGTGGATCATGCTGAGCTTCTCATCAACCAACACCCCTCAGTCTTTCTCCTCAGGGCTGCTCTCCATCCATTCTCCCCCAGCCTGCGTTTGTCCTTGGGATTGCCCTACCCTGGGTGCAGGACCTTGCGCTTCAAAGAATCACAGAATATTCTGAGTTGAAAGGGACCCACAAGGATCATCAAGTCCAACTATTGAATGAATGTCCTGTATAGGGATGGAACCCACAAGCTTGGTGCTATTGGCACCATGTTTTAACCAACTGACATGGCCTTGTTGAACTTCATGAGGCTTACACAGGCCCACCTCTCAAGCCTGTCCAGATCCCTCTGGATGGTATGCCTTTCCCTCCAGCATGCCGACTTCACCACACAGCTAGGTGTTGGCAAACTTGCTGAGGGTGTACTTGATCCCACTGTCCAAGTCACTGACAAAAATGACAGTGCTTTTGGTTGCTTGTTCAGCATTTCTAGTCTAATTACAGCCACTTAAAAGAGATCTCACACAAGCAATGGGTGTGATGCTTAAATAATTTCTGAATTAGTTTTGCACAGGCGAAACACTTAAGTCTAAATTCTGTTACTGGGACCTTGTGTCCATCAGTTGTTGGCACTTTTTGTAATGCTGCCCGACATTTCACACACATGAAGAGAGAACAGTTGTAGACAGAACTTGCCAGTGTTTAAGCCAGACTGACACATGGTGTGGAGTTGCAGGACAAGCATTGCAAACCAGTCACTTAACACTTCATTTTGTCATGAAGACAGGAGAGAGGTGCTGTTCTGTGCTCTTGCTGTGAACCAAGAAACTGAAGGAAAGACAACAGGCTGGAACAAAGAGACCCAGGAACCACAGCGATACTTGTGAGCCCTGTGAAAGGACCTCTGGGAACATCCTCATGCACCTGCTTCCCTGCTTGTTTTACAAAACAACAGAAGCAGACTCACTGCTAATTTTCTGTTGAAAGAACCTACTTTGGTTGTGGTCCTTAAAGGTGTTGATGCTTTGCTTAAATGCCAGCCAAAATAGCTGAAACAGGCTTTTCCCAAACACCATCACAAGTGCCAGCATGCATGTTGAAGCTAATAGGGATTGTGTAAACTTGATTTTTTTGCTTGTTTGAATGAATTTGAGCCAAACGAGTGATGTTTCTCTGTGATACTTTACTCGCACCTGTATCATCCCACTGATATTTGTGTTGCATGTGGACTCTTGTGAGCCTATGAAGGTACTGTGTTGAAATGCACTCTCCATTTTGCACAATCTCAGCTCTAGCACTACGTAAACAGTACCTGATCCAGCCTCCCTTTGCTTGTGAGTGACATGCAGATACTTACTTTATATAGCTAGAACACCAAAGGCAGTAATCCATCATTGATAACCACCATACACCACTCTCACAAGGCAGAGGGGTTTTAACAGGCCTGGACTAACTTTTCACTCTGTGTGTTGGGAGGAACTACTCCAACATTAAATGTCTCAATTCTCCCCTTTTTATCTGCATGTGACTTCTACTGACAAGGGTGGGAATGACAATGAACTTTCCTAAATGCATCCCTAAAACTGCATTGAGCATCCCGCTGAATGATGTCTCTCAGGAAACATGATCTACTTTTTTGAAAGCTCTCTCAGTTGTATTAGATAGCTTCCCCCAAAAAAAGGCATGAAGAAAAAACCTAGAAATCCAGAACAAACCCCAGAAAATCCCCAGGAAGAAAAAAGTCTTAAATCATATTCTACTATGTTACATCGGTGGTTTCCACCTCTGGAGCTCGGAGGAAAGCTTGTCTCTGTCTTTAAAGATGATAGTTTGTACCCCAAAATCAAGGAGATGAACTACTTCAAGTACAATAAGCCCCAAACACCCAAGTTCCTCCATGCCTTGTTTGTAGCATGTAGCATATTTAAAAAGCCCAGAGGTAACTTGCTTTCAGAAGAGGAGCAAGGGCTAAGCAAATTGCTCAGACTCTCACTGGAGGTCTTTGGCATGACTGGATGGAGAGCAGGACAGTGTGCCAGGCTCTGTCCTCCCACCAGGAGGAGATGGGACCATGAAAAGATGCCCACACATATTTGCATCTGTCAGACGTGTGACACATGCCTGCATTTGGTGGGTACACGGCTATTATCATACAGCCTCTTGTCTCTGGGAGGCATCCATTCAACACTTGTGCTTTTAAACTTTATCATTAAGAGGCTGCTGTTTTGGTACAAAGGGCAGCCTCAGCATATGGGGACAGATGGTACTTTACCTCAGTAGGGCCCTTGTAACTCATATGAAGCCAGAGCCACAGGAGGCTGAGATTTGAAAGCACCTTTCCCCCTCCCTGCTCCTTCTGTGACTTTGCCATAACAACAGGAATTTGTTAGATGAAGATGTCTGCTGCAGTACAGGATGCGGGCTGGCAAGGGGCTCCTCTCATGTGCTCAAGGCAGGACCAGAAACCTGAAAGGTCCCCTTGAAAGGGACGATTAATGGAAGAGAAGATGGTTACTCAGGGACTGAAGGGAGTGCTTCTTGCTTCAGAATGCTGCTTTGCCTGAGTAACATGCTTTTAAATTCAGTCCTGCAGCTTTGTAAACCTACAAGGAGGCTTTCAATTTCAGCTTTTTCTTTTTTTACAGAAGCTCACATTGCCTTTACATTTATGTATTTTGACGAGAAAACTGTCTACAGCACTACATTTATCCATCTGATCTTCTATCTGAAAAGGTAACATACAGATATCTCATCCCAGACACTTGCACATGAGAGGGAGCAAAGTGAAGAAAGACTGTGATAACCTTTAGAGTGGTTTTATTTGTTCTAGTGCTACAGATGATGCAGCAAGGTAATCGCTACTATAGCTTTTCACTGTGTGTAAACAGCTGTCATGTTTATTAGAAATAAATCCACGCCCTAAAAGTAGCATCTTAACACAAACAGCTGCATTTGCTTTACTGGTGTACAAAGTTGGGCTTAAAAGGCTGTGTTTAATTGCATAGCATAATGATTTAAGCATACAGCTACAATGACAAGTTTTATACCAGTGATATAAACAGCACTCAACTCCTAAGAGTTGTCTGAATGTTTTAATAACATGCAACGTTTTAATAACTTTTTCTTGAATTGTGGTTGACTAACTCCTCTAAAATCAATATAAAATTTAGCAATTTACACCTTTGAAATTTTCAATCTTCACATCTGCTGTGAATTCTCACAGATTTTTAGTTATTTCCTTTGGCATTATTCTGCTCTTAAGCTTTTTTTTTTTTTTTACTTTAAACTTATAAAGCTGTTAGGACTTGATTTTTATTCTACATGTCAATTACCTCAATATAATTTGGCATGCAGATGAGAAATCTCAGTTCTGTAAGTGTGTTACATATTCCTAAACTCTGAAACTCTACATCAATCTTTCTGGGTAGCAAACTCCCCACCACTACCATTTTTTAAATTATCATTATTATTTTTTAAGGTTACTATATGGGCTGATTATCAAACGGATGTTGTTCAGCTGAATCTGTTCTAATCAGCAATTTAAAACACCTGGTAGAAAAATTGCCATAAGAGTTTAACAAAAGCCAAGTGAGATACACAGCAAATACACTAGGTAGTGTAAGACAAGGTAAGCTTGCTGGAGATTAATTAATTTAGTCTTTTTGTGAATTACATCTTCACATGGCTTGAATTTTTAAAGTGCTGAGCAATCCACTGCTGAAACAGGATGCCATTAACTAAATTCCTGCAAGGTTCAATTTAACATGTCAGAATGAATGCATTGGTTTCACAAAACTACAAAAAGAAAGAAAATATTCTACATCAGAAATAATTATTTTAAAAACTTAGTTATTTGTACAGTGTGCATTGCAAGTAAAGTTTATCAGTTTAACAATGGCTTCAACACACAGAACCTTATAATTCTAACTAGCCAGCTGCTCACATTATTTTACATGGTGCTTTGTTTTTAACCATGATTTCACATTTATTGAAAGAATACAGTAGCTTGCTGTTACTCAAAACATAGCAAAAACATACATCAAAACACTTAAAAAACCCCAAACGCCCAAACTGAGTCTCCAAGAAGTTAAAGATACCTGATAACTTAATGATACCAAGAGGAAATATTTTAACCCTGACCAATCCCGTGTCTACTTAGCTCCCTTGCTTGGCACACACAGTTTGGGTGCAGGTTCTATTCCCCAGTACTAGTCAGCTTTCAAAATATCTAGCTTTTAAACCAGCAGTCCTCCTCTGTTTTTTCTTCTTCATGGATTAATGAAGAATTAGTTTATTCAGCTAAGAATCTGGGGATGCATTTCCTCATGTTTTCTTTGTTTGGTTTGGAGCGTCTGGAGATTTTGTTTTCTGTTTGCTGGTTGTTTCATTTCCGTAGGAGTGCTGTTATGGGGAGCTATGATTGCAGAAAATAAAAGTGACTGAAGTCTCTTGGAGGAGAGAGAAAGACCTAATAGAGATGGAGTGCAGAAAGGCCGCTAGGGAAGGTACATTCAACACTGACCTGCACTGCTAAGAAAGTAAGATGTTGCATTTTTAGACAGGATGGAGTTGTATTCATGGATAAAGTGAATCCTGCAGCGATACCCACCCATGTGGTATTGGTCTGACCAGTTTGCCAAACCCCTTTAGACGAAAAGCACTTTCACTGCAAATGGTTTTCAGGACTGTGTATGTTAATCCTGACACCTATGTGATGCTGAGCATGCTTGGGGAGAGTTACACGAGCCTTCTTGCCTCTGGGTTGAGGGGATCAGTTCTTGGTGTGGCTATGCTGGGCTGTCCTTTTTGCATAGAAAGACTGGACAGTCTGTACTCTTGATACAGGGGATCAAAAAGCAACATGAAGTCAGCATGTTTCATTTCTCAGGTTTCAGTTTTTCCATTTCTCATTTCAGAGAAACTTAGCTGGTCTTTCCATTCATCCAAAGGATCACAGCAAATAAATGGACCATTTAGGTGAATTATTCCGCAAATTGTCTTGCTTCCATTTCTTTTATTTCTTTCTTTTCCTGCCATTTCTTTCAGTTGACTATAATCTATAGCTACCTTTCTTCACCTCTTTTCCATTCCCTGATTAGCATTTTCTTTCTTACAGATGGACTGTTTTCTCTAAAAGCTTGAGGAATCTGGCAGGAGTTGTAGCTATGAGCAGATTGCACTTGCTGTCAAAGGAGGCTGTTGTCTTCCAGAGGTGCTGCCCCTCCACGTTGCCTTCTCCCAGTTGTATTGGGGCTCAGCTCCTTGTGCCATTTTAGAGATTGTGTGGGGCTGGTTTGAAATTGCATGCAAAACATACTTCACTTAGCACAGCTCCAGAAAGGCGCTTTTCGGGAAAAAGCTGTTGTGATGTACTTCTTCCTGACCTCTCCTCAAATCCCCGACCACTGGGCTTAGCATCCACATGGTCAGCCCAATAATGTACTTTCCCACCTGCGTGTACTTGCCATTTAGGCAATGTCTAGTCAGTATTCAGCACTGTCAAACCTTAAGGTCTGACCTTCGTGCTCAGCATAGCTGTTGCCCAGCAGGAGCCCATACCGATAGCTCTCCACGCTCTCGGCTGGCTTGGGCTTCGTGGGGACAGAGTCGTGCTGGTAGAGCAACGCTGACTTTACCATCCCAAAGTCTTCCTGAATCTTCATCCCCGAATAGATAGCACCAGAGACGTTTTCTGCCACGTGGGTGTAGCTCTGGAGGTTCTTCATGTCGCAGAGGTTGTCACTGTATTTCAGCGCAGGCGGCTTGTACGCCTGGTAGGACACCTTGGTGGTGGTGGTGATGACAGTCTGCAACGGCGGGGCTATGGGAGCGGGGCTGGGACTGTACCTGCAGGGATAGTCCCCGCTGTAGTAAGCGTGGTTAGCACTTGTTTGCATCTGTCCATAGTCACCCTGGTCTCCACCGCCAGTTTTCCCCCAAGCTGGTTTCAGTCCGTAATGTCTGCCCGGGTTATCAAAGCTCTTATCATGGGTAGTCACAGTGCTGTAGTGAGAGCCGTTCAGACTGAGGGGGTCTGCGTCAACGGCAGGGCCGGCCAGATCTTTGTAAAATGTTGGGTAAGGGCTGGAGCTTATAAAGGTAGGAACTCCAAAGTCGTAGCTGCATGGCCTGGGCATGTAGATCCTTGGATTTGGGCACTTAGGGTATGACGGTAGCTGGTCCTCTTGGAAGCTGGCTGAGTCATAAGGTGCTTTGTAGAGGTCTGTGTTCTGCAGTGAAGGATAAGACTGTGCTGGAACTGAAAAACTGGTGTCTGTGATGATACCAACTCTTTCTTGGCCACCCATGCAGGGAAAATTCTGTAGGTTATTGGTGTAACCACTGCTGTCATGGTACCTTCCTGCCTGACAAGGAGAAGTAGATACTTGAGATTAAGGAATCCATACTGCCCACACACATATCTCAATACTTGTACTATTGCTCGTTTCTGCTCAGCATTAAGTGATGTAGCATGGTATAAATCTTAATTTACCCTGGGATCTCCAGTACATGCTTATGACACCTTTCTAATTTAGAAAAAAAAATTAAAAAAAATTCATTTGTGTCACCCTTTTAATTGACTAATGACTTTGCCTTACCTCTGAGTTTAGAGGTCTCTTTTTCTGGGAATGGTGATAAGAGGACATTTGCTTCTTTATTGCACTTCGTCTTGCCTCTGCCTCTAATTTACTCTCTGGCCTGGGGTGGTCATGGACACCTTTAGCCTATTTAGGATTAACAAAGAATTAAATACGAATGGGAGGGGGGTGAGACAAGAGAAAGTGCAGTAATGTGAGATAGCCACAGAACAGTCTGTGGTTTGGTACAAGAGAAGGAGGGAAAACTAAACAACAACAAGGGATTCAATGTAAAAGTAAATAAATAGAATGAATCATGATTTGAAGATAGAAGAAAAAACTGAGGGAGAAGCCAATGAGGACTGCAAAGCTGATGAAGGAGTGAAAGTATTACCTATGTTTGTGCCATTCAGGAGTAGTTAATTAGAACCAAGGGGAAAAACCATATACATTTAGTTTTATTGTTTTTCTGCAGTCCAGTATCTCAGTTCTACTGTATAAATGTATATATAAAAAATTTGTATACATAGGCTTTAAAGAGGTTTTGTGCTACAAGATGACAAATATTCTCTTAAAACAATACACCTTCTTGAATAGGAATGAAAATTATATCCTGCAAAACCATCCAAAGATACTCTGCTATTGAAACACCTGTGGATATGCAGGTCTATGTAACAAAAACTATACTGGTATCTGATGAAGTAACATATTCTACGTGTCCATTACATTTGTCTGAATTCACCAACATATAATCCCTAATACAAAGTAGGAAGCTTAAAATTGGTTTTAAGACACTGTCCTTTCTCAGTCAGAAATTAAATTCTAAGCAAGGATTTGCCAACTATTTTGATGGTAAAAGTCTTCTGGTTTTGCATATTTGTAACAGAACATCTGAGTAAGAAGAATACAGGTGGGAATTTGGGAATATGGCCAATTTTCTTCCATTTACTGACTGGAGAACAGAATTCACTGTCTGTGAGTCAGGGAAAAAATTAATCTGGCAGAGAATGTAATCTCACAGAACAGAAACTTTGTATTACATTTTTGTTCTAGTGTTGCTATAGAAAGAACAAATTAACAGGAAATTTCAGATTTTAGCTTTCTAAATTTCCTTTTTTTCCTGGCAAGACTTTAAATCCTCAAAATCAAAGGGCTAGCTTCATATGAAGTAGAATTTTCATGTTTCAACTCCTCCAATTTAAGCAACATGTATTTTTTTTCTATTTATTTTAACAGGAAATAAATATTAGGTCCTTGGAAAGATTCACCTGTCAGCTGTGCCAGGGTGCAAGACAACCTTTTTGTTTGTATTTGTGTTCTGTAAACAGGAGAATTTTAGACATCAGTTGCGATGTTACAGTGAAAATTGAATATTGTCAACTCTCAAGTACTGTTTTTGAAAAAGACAGCCAAGTGTTATTGTTTCATTTGGTTTTGCCATGTTTGTACTAAAGAGAAATTCTGTCATGGACCAGAATTCCACTGTGCTCACCATGTTCAGTGTTACACCAAAAAAAAAAAAAAAAAAAAAAAAAAAAAAAAAAAAAAAAAAAAAAAAAAAAAAAAAAAAAAGAGCACGGGCGTAGGAAGAAATCTCTGTCCAGATATTATTTTATATACAAACATAATTTATATATATGTGCACAAATAGACATGGCTGATTTTTACCTGGAAAAATATTGCTTTACCATCAAGCCTCCAGAAGTTTGTGACTGGATAGCCACTGTGTCCTCGGCAAGGAATCAGCTCAAGGGCTGAGTTGCAGTTTGGGCAGGCTTTCTCTGTGAATAAAGATAAGGAAACTACTGTAGAGATTGGTTAAAGGCAAGGATGTTTCCTGAGAGTAAACTGAGCTCAAGAGCAGTATGATCAGACTTCACTGGAATTCAGATTAAAATACATTGTTCAAGGAAACACAACACAGACTACCAAGCATAACTGAGTGGTATGAACCAGAACTGCATATTTGATATAAATGCTAATGATGTAAAGGATTTCAGATCCATTTTCCCCTTAAGTATTTACAAATAGACATCGATGAAATTTGTAAATGAATCACAGTCTTTGCAATTATGGCTTAGTCTGCCTGCAAGTAAGAGTGACTCCAGTTTAGAAGCAAAGCCCAGATGAAAGGAATGGGATCCCTCGGGCATCCCAGCTCTCTCTGGGTGTCTCTCACTTTGTTGCTTCTGCCGAGCCTTGTCACATATGGCGGGGCGAAGCTGCAGCCTGGCTCCGCCGGGCAGGGCGCAGCTCCTGGCACACACCACCACTCCCAGGCAGGACTTCTTGAGGATCTGGCAGTTGTGGTTGTTGGTGTTGCGCATGGCCCAGCCACTGAGGTGCCTCTGCGCGTTCTTCTCCTCGCTGGAGTAGATGAGCCGCACGTAGCCATCGGGCCATTCCTGGAAGGCATCAAAGTGCTTGGGCTCCTGCAGCAGGGCAGGTGGGGTAGGGGGGCAAGGCAGCAAGGAGAAGAGCAAGAGAATATTATCAGTATATCACAACCTGATATTTTTGCCCTGTTACAAAACACACAACAGGGAAAAAAAGCCATTTTCCATGACCGCCCAAGCAGCAGAAAGAGAAGTATTGAAAGAATAACTTATTCAGAAATGCTCTAGAAAGGGAAAAGGCCAGTCTGAGCTTCCATGTCTCAAGAGTCAGGATCCTTTCCTCCTTTGCACCACAATCCATAATAACACAGTCTGTTGTCGCAGGTGCCTCTTTACAGTGGGGTTACCCAGCTGTAAGACATCAGCCTGGTTACCAAAACTTACTAACTGGTCTACCACCAGCGTGCCCAAACAGGACATAAACCACCCTGATCATGCCTGCTGTTAAGTTCTCCTTGTTGTGGGACCACGCACCTGCAGGCAGGAAACTAGAAGTTTTACCTATGGAATGGTTTCTTAGATTGTATCTGAGTTGAATAAGGCTTTTGCTAATAAACAGAAATAAAAAAAAATTTGCCATTGCAAATATAGTTCCAATATATGCATAGTGGCTCAAAGAAAGAACACTTCAATTTCCAATTTCACTGGCTTTCTGGAGCTCCTTACTAAAATGTAATTACTAGAGCAATGAAAGAACAACTAAGATTTTAAACTGTGAATATTTACAGTGCAAGTAAAGAGTTCCTGCAATGCTTATTTAACGTATGTATGTACCACATGTGAGCAATGCCAGTGGATGCAAGTAAACTACCAGCATTTACAGCATTAAGAGATTCTATGGACCACTAAATTAAATTAATTAATTAAAAACTAATAAATTAAATAAACAGAAAGAAGAAGAAAGTTGTAAGTTTAAAAAAACCCCAACATTTGAAGCTCACAAGTAGACAGATGTTGGAGTGCTTGTTGGCATTCCAGTATCACATCAACAAATGAAGGAAATAGGTAACTTGGAATTATAGTATTAAAAAACAGTCAAGTCAGTCTTCTAGTGAAGATTTCTTGAACAAGGAAGAGGGAGAAGGAAACTGGCCAACTGAGCTACAGATTATATTAGGACTGGCCAAAGCTGTGTATCAAATACATATTTTTATTGCAAGTCATTTTGTAAGGACTGGAAAAAAAAAAGCGAAAAGGCGCAGTAGAAATAAAGCAGACATAAAACGAAGCTTTGCTCAGAGAGAAGGTTGTGCCCCGGTTCCCCTAGTAGCACAGCTCCACGTTCGACAAAGTCTTTCCTCTATCACCCTTCCACCCACCCGTTACCTGCGGCAACTTCGGGTCGTTGATGTCCCAGGTGAGCTTCATGGTGAGAAGCAGTAATGGGCGCCGACTCCCGCTTTTTTTATGCCGTCGGGGCGTCGCCGAGTTGGGGGGAAGGCGGGGGATAGTTCTCAGCTGGCCCCGTAGGCGGAGCAGCAGCACAATTGTCCCCCACCGCTGCACCTGGGCGGGCAGGGGTTGTGCTCCCCCTCCGCCCCGCAGGCGGGGTCCTCTACCCTTACCTGGACGTGTGTGACGGGGAACAGCCGAGGGGGTTTGGCGCGAATCCACCCCCCAGCACTGGGGACCAGTGCGTTGTGACTTCGGCAAATTTGAGCGGGGTCTGGAAGTCTAACCCGGCGGCGGGGCTCTGCCGCTCCCTCCCGCAGGTGCTGGGACGGGAGGGGTTATGGGAAGATAGGGACCCGTCTCCGCCTGGCTGGGACGCCCCTGACGTTGGATTTCGAGCACGGCTCGGAGCTGCCCGCAGCTTGAAAAGCCTACGGGAGGGAGGCAAAGGCGCGGAATAACCTGATCTTTAGATGTAAACGAATTCAACATTATTTGGCAGGTTTCCCCTTAGCGCCGTGCTCTGTAACACCTGGTTTAAAATGCAAAGCTAGTACCGGGGCTATTGGCATATTTTAACTTATTAAAGAGTTATAAGCTTTTTGTTACATTTTTCTTTTTGGAAGAAATAGCTGAGGGACTGTGGTGTTTGTATTTGTTTTGTTGGTGTTTTTTTTTTTGGGGGGGGGGTTGTATGTTTGTTTTATTTTGGAGTTTTTTTAGGGGGGAGGAGTTTCAGGGGGATGGAGGGAAGAGGGTCGTTGATTTTTGGTCTGAGAAACAGAAAGAAAAAGACTTACGCACAAAAGCATAGAGACCAAACCGTTGAACGCCAAGCGCTGCTATCATCCTTTAAACGATCCCACCTGTTCGGATTGATTTTTCTCATTCGCTTCCATCCCGTCTGGTCCAAAACTTACTGGCCTTTACCCTTAGCTGTGCACAGTGGACCCCAGCCGGTAGCAGCAGATGCCGGCTGTGGCAGCCCTCGGCAGAGAGCAGCCCCCCCTGAGGCTCCTGGCTCCCCTTTTGTACCCTTCGGATCGGGTGGGGGCGTCTGGCAGTGCTGCAAAGCCGATCCCCGGGTGCGGGAGGCCCGTCCCAGGTTCCGCACACCTGCGGCTTTTTAGTGCGGATGAGAGAGCGGTTTTCCCCACCACCACCACCCTTTCCCTACCTTCGCGGTGCTGGGGTTTGGCGGGGAAAGAAGAGCCCTCGGAGCCGTGGGAAACGCTGGCGAGGCTCTCTCTCCACTCCAAACGAAGGTTTATCCAGCGGCAGCGGGTTACAGTCGGGCGAGGGCCGTGGGGAGGGTGTGAAGCAGCCCCGGCAACTTCTGCCGTGCGCCATGGCCCAGGTAAGCGTCGCTCCCCGCGCAGGAGAGCCAGGGGCGGGCTGGCGCGGAGGGACGAGCACGTCGTGCTGCCCTCGGGGAACACCCGCGGGGCTCCCCTGCGGCGTCCAGAAACCTTCAGTTTGAACGCGTGGGGTGGTTTTCCAACTCGGAAAATAAGGAAGGAAAATCAGCCTTTTGGGAGAGATGGGTTGAGTAAGTGGACTTCAGCTTTTGGGCAGAATAAGTGTTTGGTTTTGGGGGTGTTTTTGGAGGGGAGGATTTTTTTTCTGTATTTTTCTCTTCTTTTTAAAGGAAGAAAAGAGTGAAGAACAGAATAGACATGTGAGTGGCAATATGGCAGACAGAGCAGAAGACTATGTAAGGATCTTTTAAATGCATCCTTAGATTTATATTACAAATAGTTATATATGTAAATTTAAAGGTGAATTTCTTAAATGGATATGGTATGACCTAGAATTTTTATTAATTTGATACGAGAACTGCAGCAGGTTCCTTAATCTTTTCTCTTGTAAGGGGGAAGAAATTATTGTAAGAGTTTTGAGACATGTAAGAATTACAAACTGAGGGTACCAAAGGAATTTCTTATTCAGTATCTTTTAAGATTACTCAGTTTTAAGGGTTCTGTCTCTTTTGGAGATTAAGACTGATGTTTCACCTTCAAATGTAAAAATAAAATGAAAGTAGAGAAACAAATAAGGAATCAAAAAGCCTGCAACTTTTAAAATAGCATTACAAGTATTTTCTCATAATTAATGCTGCAACAATCTTCATACCCATTTATTTTACTTGCTGGTTGTTTACTTCCCCTCCCTCTACAGCTTGAATCACTTCTCATTGATGCCTTTAAGGGGAAAGGATTTGAGAAAATAAGCCAACTGCTTCAAGAGAGAGAAGTAGAGCCTCTCCAGAAATACAGTGAATCTCTTTTTAGCCAGCTAGACAAAGCACTGAGAAAGGTGAGTATCATAAATAATATCAACCATCCTGATACCCAAGGGTAGCAGACTAATGATGTACAGCACTCTTTGTTTCTGTAGGAGCTGGACAAGAATGAATTCCAGAATGTTTCACTGCTGCTGAAATGTATTCAGCTCTACTTTAGAAGTGATTTCAAAGAAGAGAAGAGTTTGTTTATTGAGCAGGGACTGGTAAAAAAGATGAGTATAATATTATATGCAAGTTACTAATGTGATTTAAACTTGCTTGCATCAGAAAAAGAACTCCAAGGAAGTGAAAACTGGAGAATCCTTGTTGGCCATGCAGAAACATATATATCTTTAAACATATTGCATGAACTCAATGGGGAAAAAATACTTACTGTCTTTCATTGCTTTTGGTGCAGCAGCCAATATTATGGTTTCACTTATTACCTGGCTTATTGGGTTGTGGGTTTTGGGGTTTTTTTTTAAGCTGACAGTGGAAGGAGAGGAAGAGTTTTGAGGAGTCCCACTTGTGAATGATGTAAAATTTCTAAATGCATTTTAAATGCTTCAGCAAAATACAGTTTTAGTTCTAGAACTGATGAGCAGTTTGTGCTTTTATAACTTTAAGGCCTGACATGCTCCTTATGAAGATCCCTGTTTAAATTCATCTGGTTTGCTACTTATCTAATCTACAATTGCATTTTATCTTCTGGCAGAACGGCACAATACTCATTTCAGGTGGTAATACTTGTAGTAGCAGAAATGCATTTGTGCTGAAGATGAGTAATACTGGATCTAGCATAGCTAGCAAGGAACAGTTAACACATGCTCTCCATTACCAGAGTTCTTCCAAGGAGTCCTCAGTTCAAAATATTGTAATCCTGCCTTGTAATTGTGCTTTTCAGGGATACAGTTGCTCAAAAACTGTCTGTAAAGTTTCCTGCAGATGTATATAGTTTAAGGATTGTTAACTCCTCTTCCCAGATTTTAACTGATTCCTTTAACTTTTACCTGGTATCTTGGTTTGAAAGAGCAAGAGCATTTGCGATCCTCATCGACCCGAATGAGAATAAATCTTTCATGTTACTTCTTGAAGACTTCTTTGACACTGCATTGGTACGTATGTGCATTAAGGGGACAGAAGGGTTGCCTGTATTGGATAGGAAAGCCATTGTTCACAAACAATTTCCAGTTAAAAAATGAATAGTTGCTTGGACCTGGTGCCCTAGGGGTGAGCCTGGGATGCAGCCCAGATGGTGCCGGTGGGGAGTGCCCAGGAGTGTGCTCCGTGCTGACATCAGTCTGAGATTTCACACAACCTTGGAGAAGCTGCTAAAGGGCTGCAGTGTTTACTGACTTTCTAACATGAAGCCAAGTGTTTGTTTTTGCAGAAAAATTTTCAAGAAGTTCTGATGCATTTTCTAAATAAAGGCTTTCATGCTGAAGCTCTCTTTAAAAACCACAAGTTACTAACACTAAGCTGCACTTCAAGTTCAAATGTGTTTTACCCAAGCTGTTCCTCCAAGTCTTGTTGTCTGTAGCTTACTGGAACTGTGTCACTTTGTGCATCAGAATTCATATCAATACTTATGACTCTTTTTAAGAGTTCTGATAAAAGATATTTAAGCAGAATCAAAGTTCCTTCTTTCTCTGCTAACCACACTAACATTGTATGACATACCCGATTTCCCCCCTCCAAAAAAAATTTGATTTGTCTTCCCAGTACATTTCTTCCACATACCTTCATTGTGGATAATGAATTGTTTTGTTTTGTGGAGATTTGGGTTTTCTTGTTTGTTTGTTTGCTGTTTGGAGGTTTTTGACTTTTGTTTCTATTTTTCCTCAAGGGACTTCAACACCTTCAGACTGTGACATTGTGGCATCTAGTACTGTAGTGTGGAAACATAAAATGTGCTTTTACACAAGTCCATAGGTGTAATAAAATAAGGGAACAATGTCACGATATGGGTTTTCCAGGGAACCTGTGGGCACTGCATTCTCAAGTGCTGCTGAAATCCCTGGGGAAAGTGGGTGCTGTGCTACCTGTAGCCTCTCTGCATAATACCAACCTGTATGATTAGGGTCATCATATGTGACATACCTGTATCAGGTGGCCCTGCTTTTCCTGATGTGGGTACACTAGTGGTTTATGTTATTTAGCCCCTGAAAGTTGTGGTGGTAGGGGCATAAACACCTTGACACTTTGAGTACTGCTGTTCTTAGGTGACAGTGTGTTAATGAAGGCTTCCTTTACTGTTTCCATCAGGTGATTTGCAAATGCAGTAATGAAGGTCAGTATTTTTTCCTTCCATGCCTTGATATCCTGTAATTTAGTCTTGGGAGCATGTTTCTTAATTCCGCTTGAACTTCGTCCCCTTTCTCTTCTCCCTTCCTCTTCCTACCTCTGTGCAATATTTTTTTCTTTTAATCCTCCTTCTGATTTCAGTTAATTTTCATTAACACTTAAATCGGAGCACAAAACCTTTTTCCATGTCTCTTTGCTTCCTTGTTTTGTACAAGTCAAAAAAACACAACTATCTGTGGTATCTTGCTTAAACGCTCAGCATCAAATAATTCACTTGATCAGAGTAAGAGGTGCTTCTGAAAGGGGTTCAGGCTAGATAGTCTATTCTCGCCACATCTGTTTGTACTGACTTCAGAAGTTCTTTCCTTGCTGAAGGCAACCACCTCCACAGAAAACCATGGTAACTCCTTCAGCTTTCTGAACTAGGCAGAGGTATGTCTGTCATTCATTTCAGCAGCAAAATTTTGTCTCTGGCTGCAGCTGGCTTTCCATTAGGGCAGGGGAGCAGGTGCTTTCAGAAAGTATCTGTGTGCCCAAACATCCAGTCTTTCAAGTCATGTAAAAATAAGGTATTACACTGTGGGCCAGGTAATGTGTGCCTACTTGTCCTTGTAGCTTATTTTAGTGGGAGCGGAGTACGTGTGAGTGTCTTCTGCTTAGTACTTTACTAGTTTACTCTGTTGACTTTGACAACAATTCTAATTTTCTCTTGTGATTAGGCCTCTTACATTAACTGCTGACCTGGGTAATTATTTTATCTGCAGCTTTTTTTTTTTTTTTTTAACATAGAAGTTACCAGTTCCCTTTCTGTCTAGGATTAGATGGTTAGAAGCTTTGTTTTAAAATGAACTTACAAGTGGGATATTTTTACTCCAACAAAACAAACTGTAGTTGCTTCAGCTGTTTTTTATATGGAGACCAGCCTGTTTCTAGTGTAACCTTTCAAAATATTTTTCTAGGGAAGAAAGATCTGGTGAATTTATTTTTACCTGAACTAGGGCATCTAGTGACAGAAGCAAATCTTTGCTGCGCTCTGCGTCTGGAGGTAAGATTCCTACTAGGAGGAGAAAATTAGATATATTTGCACACAACTATATGTAATTAGATAGAAAATGTGGAAAAAATAATAACACTGCATTATTTCCATTCATTTTCTGCCCCTTCTTTTGCGGGGGGAAAGGCTTTGAGGACCCTCAACTCTATACTTGACAGTGTCCCACGGGAAGAGAGAAAGAAATTCCCTCTGTCTGAGGAAATGTGCTCGCTCACGTAAGTGGTTTTCCTTCTAGCTCCTGTAGCTAAATGCCATCTTCCCTGAAATAGGAGTTAGCTGTTTTCACTTTTAACTTGCGACATTATGTTGTTTCAGGAAAGACCTTGCCAAAACTATTCTGGAGGTTGGTGGTAAGAAATATTTACTGGTTATTCTTACAAATTTCTTCAACTTTACCTTATCTCCTTATTTATTGTAATTATTTACTTGTCAAGAGTTGATTTTTAGGGAGGAAAATCAGATAGTACTTTAAGAAAATATTAATAAAAAATTGGTAAATCAGCAATGCCTTAGTTCTTTCTGGCTGGTATTAGTCATCTGTATTAATCAATAAGACAAGCTGAATAGATGTATGTAGAAAAGTAATTAGATCAGCTTTACATATGTGTTTACAAAATGTACTGGCTGTTAGTCTTAGAGAAAATACATTTGAATTGCTTTGCCATGATGTGGAAAAACTTCAATTAACAAGGTTATAGCCTCTTGAGTGAAATCTTTTTTGTTTTCTCCTAATAATAACAATTTCTAGAGTTTTGCCATGATATATGGAATGTAACTTAATCCTAGTGAGTTAGTGATAAGTATTTGCTCTCATTCCCTTCCTGAACCCCAAGAACATCTCCCCATGCATTTTTGTGTGTTGTGGTTTGCACTGAGTCGGGGGAGCTGAAGGTGCCTGGAGCGAACGCTTGGCTGTTACCCTGCACAGTTCTCCCAGGTGGAACACAAGCTAGGGGATGAATGTGACTGTGTGGTATATAAGTACAAGAGTTACAGTGCTATAACACTCTCTCATGCCAGAGGGATGATATTTATCCTGTGCTTATGTTTATCGTGTAGATTATGACCTCCAGGTTGCCCTTTCAGAAGCACTTTGTAGGTTAATGATAAAAAAATGGAGAGATGACCTTGTTCACCACTGGTTTGAAGATAACTATCTTGCTGAAGCTTTCAAAGAGATCAAGGATAGAGAATTTGAGACGGTGAGGGTCCTTATTTTGAAAACAACATACTTGACAAGTCTGTATAGGGGCTAGTTTTGGTTGAGTTCAGTCAGGATGTCCTTGTAAGAAGTTCCTACAAAACTGACTTTATAAATCACAAAGTTATTTAGTTATTTAATTATTTTTGGATGGTGTGGTTTCGTTTTTTTCTATTAATATGGCAAATATTAAAATACACATTGTTAAAATAGCTCTTCTAAGTTATTTTACTTACAAAAAAAGTAAAACAAAAGTGATAATAAATAATAAAACATGAATAAGTTTTTGTTTGAAGGCTTACCGGTAGTAAGTTGGATTCAACCATTTGTAGCAATTTGAGTGTTTCTTCCTCAGGGGCCTTTGGCATCACACTGACTAGTTAAAAGCTTCTAACTGGAGTAGAGGTTACACAGTCCAATAGAATAAGTAATCGCAAAGGAAATGTAGCCTGACTTTTTAATAATATATCATTTGTCTTGAAGGACTGCAGAAAATTTCTTAACCTGCTGAATGAAAGGCTTGGGAATGAAAGAAGGTAAGCTGGGGACCAACAGAATAAACTGGTGCCCTCACTACTACAGAGGGGAATAAACAGGATTGTAAACCAGGTTGGGTGATGTTACAAAGGTAAAAAAAAAAAAGATTTATGTCACATGTGAAGAATTAAGTTGTTCTTAAGGACATTTTACTCATTTTTATGGTGGTTCTTTCGAAAGTACAATCAACAAAGATAGTGCAACACTACTAAAATACTATGGCTTCTTTAGCTTATCCAATTTTAAATTGCTTTTAGAAATATTTTAATTATTTATTGAACAATACGATTGATTATACTAATCTGATGAAAACTAAAATCATGAAAGTCAGACTCTGACGCTGAATGTATCACGTGAAGTCTGCTTTTCTTCCAGAGTGTATTCGTTTCCATGCATATCTGCTTTTGCTGACAAGAAGGAGGTAATAGCCCCTAAAGCTCTGACGCCTTCCCTACACTGTTACCACTGCTAAAATGTTGATTTTTGGGGTAATTTTTTTCCCCCCCTCTCTCTTTTTCATTTAAGAGCTCAACTTCTTAAAATGTGTTGAGTGTAACCTTCTATTCTGGTTAGAAAGTTTGCTTGTTTGTCACTTAGCTCCCAATTTACAGCTGCTGACTTTGCTTTTGTATCAGCCAAAAGATAGAGGCAGCGCTTCTCTTCATGGTGATGACAGAAGAGAGAGCTCTAAAAAGAAACAGGAGGACAGGACAAGGCTGATTTCTCCAGCAGAGCTGTTCTCAGAGTGCCAGAAAAGAAGATTATCCTGATGCCTGTGTAGGAGAGGTCACAGTTGCTGATCCTGCAGATTGCTTTAGTGGTCTTTAGTATGTGTTCTGTGGCACCGTTCCTGGCAGTCATGTCAAATCAACAGCATGTAAATGGAAGCCAGTTCCACTGTTTCTGATTATTTCAACTGCTCAGAAACATAAAGAACTCCTGTACCCTCTTCCTGGCACAAACATGTGAGCATTTGTGTGTCGCCCTTCCCTTGGCTGATACAGAGCCGTGTCTGGCATGGGTATGGTTGGGTGAGCAGTAGGCTGGCAGCTCGCAGGTTGTTCTGAACTCTTGCTTCTGCAAGATGTTCCTATGTGTACACAGATGTGTAGAGCAACACTTTCCAACTTTGTCTTGTTAAAGAAAACTGAGAGTGATACAGCAGTTTTGGGGCTTTTCTGGGGAAAACAGTACCACTCTTCTTCCCCAGGTGAAGAAGCCATCAGATGAAAAACTGGAGGAGTTCTGGATTGACTTCAACACTGGCAGCCAGAGTGTGACTTTCTATGTGGACAGTAATGAGGTAACAGCAGGGCCCAGGTGGCTTTGGGTTCTAGCCCAAGGCTGTAGGCACTTGCTTAGCCCTTCTGACATGATGACTTTGATTTTCAAAGGGCTCTCTTTGGGACTCTGTGAGGCTGTCGAAAGAAGCTGTCAGCAGTTACAGTCTGGAGGGTAAGATTTTCCAACTGACGTTATCCTCTCTCTGGCTGTGGGTCCATGAGACACATGGAGTCAGCCTAAAACCTCACCATCACCGAAGAGTGTTCCTATGTCTTCTCTCTCCTTGCCTTGCCCTTTGACAGTCATCTCGCACTGGCTCTGCTTGTTGGGCTGTGTGGACCCATTGAGGACAATAACTTATCCTTCCCTACCCAAGCAGGACAGGTTAAGGTGTCAGTTTATAGATGTCCTAGGGAACAGCATAATCATCAAGATCCAATGGGAAAGAAATGAGTGAACAGAGTAACTGGAAATGAATAGGCAAGATCTAAAAGAGACTGTTCTAAAAATTCCAGACACTTATTCAGTCATTTTGGGGTTGACAGAAGTATGTCTTGATCTAAACCAGATTTAATTGCCTTTATTATTTTTTTTCTCAGAGGATGGTGGACAAAAGATTGTCAACATTTTTATGAGGATACCTGCTGCTCTTACCGAAACAGAAGCAACAAAAATCAAACTGTTTTTCAGTGCTGAGTTTGAAATCTTAAGTGTACTTAAAAAAGTCCTGGGAGATGAAAAAATTATGGTAAGCTCTTAATTTGAGGGTTAGAGGTTTTTTTTCTAAACTGTATTTTGCACTGGGCAAAACCATTCAGGTTTCTGGGGTTTATGTTTGTGTGGTTTCTTTGTTTATTTTCTCCATAACTCTTTATTATATATCTGTCTTCCCATTGTGGATTTATGACACTCTACATAGATGTTTTTAGCTTTGGCTTGCAAGAGAAATTAGGCATCTTAGGAAAGAAGTTTCAAAGGACTCAAAGTTATGATTTGGAAGCTGGAAGGTTAAACTGATTGGTTAATGGATTTTATGCATTACTACTTTTGCTGAGCTTCTAAAGTAGGAAATAAAGCCTATGGCATTTAATTGCATAATTTGAAGTCTAAACGTGCTCTTACATATAGCTCCAAGTGTTACATTGCACAGGATGAGCACAGACTATGGAGACAGCAGAAAACCTTTGGTGACAGTAAATAATTGTGATATGGTGGCTGTCACTGGCTCTTGCAGGAGCCAAGACCTTTCCAAATGATCAACTCAACTAGCATCCAATTATTTGTTGCTGTTAATTACCAACTGTTAATTTTGTTACTAAGTAGCTGACTTCACTAGATAAAGACCACTTTAAGATCACTTTCACATGACATTAATCTACACCAACAGAAAAAGGAGACTGAAGAGAAGTCTGTCCATGCTGAGAAGCAAGCCATGGAGAATGAAACAGGTGATTTTTTTTTTTAAGTTATCATGTTATTTCATTAAATCTAAATATCTCAGTTTTCAAATTATTGTTTTCACTTGTAGTCCACAGCTTGCAGTTAACCTCACGCAATGCCCAAGCTCAATATTCTACTGTTCCTTGTCTTGTGAGCTTGGTAACTGGTGCTTGTGGCAGATGCTGAGTCCCTCTAGCACAGGGAGCGAGGATTGGGCACCATGGGCCGTGTGCTGCTGGGATTGCATGGGCAGGGGAACTGCTCAGCGATACAGGACCTGGCTCTGTACCTGGCAGGCAGCCTTGCAAGGTGCATCTTGGCTGCTGGGCTGTCCACTGATGTGCAAAGAGTGTGCAGGAGTGTTCCTCCATCCCCGGTGCAGTGGAATGCATCCTTCTGTCCACGCCTCTTGCTTGCTCAATGCCTGGTTTCTGGTTTGGCTGTGCTGTGTAGGCCCCTGTGGGAGATTGCCTGCAGGAGGGGACAATGGCATCATTGTGCTCATGAAAGCACAAGCTCTCTGATGGATGAGTTCTTGCACCTGGGCATTTAACAAGCTCTCCTCTGTGCAGTGAGGTGCATGTGGTGGGGCAGCCTCTACCAAAGCTTCCTGCAGGGGGGTGACTTCTGTTTCCTCTAGACAAGGTGACGTGCTAGAAACTGGTGTGCTCCAGTCCTTTTACCCCAGCTGGAGTGGATGATGCCCTGGAGATGCCTGGTGCTGTTGTGGAAGAGCAACTGGGGGAGCAGAAATGCTCACCTGTAGTCCCTGTTTTTAGGTAAAGATGAGCAGCAGCTCCTCTCTGCAGGAGGTGTCGCGCTGCTGTGTGCAGGGATGTTGTGAGTGCTGCTGTCAATACCTTGTGCTGCAGGGCTGTCTTTGTGTGTGGCCCAGCTACAAAGGTATCTGTGTGCCTTACAGAAGGAAGAGCTCTTAGCTAGACCAGGAACAGCTATTATTTGCTTATTCTCATCAGCCTACAGCCAGTGCTTTGTATTTCTTTGAATTGGGCACGTTAGGTTTTCCATCATCAAAGAGTGTAATTTCCTGTGCTACCAGTGAACATCTGCAAGACATCTTCTTCCAGGATCATTTGGCTGAGTTTAATTACGTTCCAAATATGATAGATGTCAAGGTAGCTCAGAGCCTGAAGTACAGATGTAAGGATTGGGTGTCTGACCCAAAGGAGGGTCTAAGGCCTGTACTTGTACAAGAACAAGAGAAAGTAACTCCTTTCTCTCCTTCTATCCTGCTCTGAAATTCTTCTGTAAATCCCCACCAAGGCTGTGACCCTTTTAAGGAAAAACTACTTTCAGCAAAAAAAGACAAGAGATGTGCATGATTTAAATTGGTCTTAAACAGGAAATGTTTTCTCAGCTCAATTTCAGAATCAAATTATTTGGAAGGAAGCACTCTCTTTTTTCCACTATAGTGATCTTTTATCTTTGAAGGCTGGGATTTGTTCTTGCTGCAAAACTGGCTGTATTTCAGGTTTTGGAGTGACTACTTTTTGTGTGGATCACTCCGTGGTGTAAATTCCTTGACAGATATTTCCACATCTCCTGAAGCCGTGAACTCTCAACTCTTTCTACTGCTACCACCCAGTGTCTCAGAAACAAATCAAGTTTGAAGAGCTCTTAGGATAGGTAGCATTGTTTCTGTGGCAATATTAAAATCAAATTTTTACTTTCATCTAAGTTACTGTGCATTTCAGATTTTTCCAGATGAATACTTGAAAGAGCTGGTTCCAACTCTAAATATCTGAGGCAGTAACTTCTTCAGTAGTCCTTCCCATTTTCCTCCAGTTACAACCTAAAACAAGCTAGAATGGTAGTCCTCCAGATTCTGGAGGCGCAGATGAGCCAAGAGTTCCTTCATCAGTGTCCACGGTAAAGCACAGAGGTACAAGGTGGGCACTGCTACTTGAAGCAATCAGGGAGTACAAAGGGCAGAAGGTGGTTAATCTGTAGTGAAACATTTTGCAGTGCCCGGGACAGATTCAATGAAGGGCAACAGAGATGGTGGAAGATCCCACTACTTTAGTCAGACACAAACTGTTGTTCCATGTCTTCCAGAGGTTAGGAGTTAAGGTAGCAATAAGATGATAAACTTGAATGTATGAGGGGCTTACATGGGGTAGGCTCAAGATGCTGTTTATTTAGCGTTGTAATTCTGCACTGGCTAATTTGGAGATGTTTGATTTTGTTCTATTACACATGATCTTGAGATGTTTGTGCCTAGTAAGTTGTACTGTTACAACTTATGCATGAGTGTCATGATGGAAAAGGCAGGTAGTGAGTGTGTTCGGTTACTGCAATGACATTCTCACCCTGGTTGCTGTTCTGCAGTGATACTTGAGTCTTCTAATGCACAAAGTAGGAAAGATCCCTCAAATTCTGAAAACATGGAGACTTTATCAGACAACTTAACCTCTGAGAACAGCCAGCAGTTAACACGGACCGTAGCAGTAAGTGTTTGGTGTATGGTGGAGCAGTCCTTGTGCCCATTTCCCCCCTTATCCAGTCTGCTTTTTTATAGGGGGGGCTAAAACCTTCTTTCAAAGAAAAGAAGGTTTGTATCCAATCAATCCAAACATATGCCTCCAGAGCTGCAATTTTAGCAAAACTGCTTTAAAAAAATAAATTTTACTTCCTCTTGTAAGGGGATGGTGAGATGCCCTTTGTGAGAAACCCGTGATATCATTTATATGCAGCCTAAAATGTTTTTATGTGTGGACAATGATAAACCTGTCATCCAGCTGTTGTCACAGACTGGCACTGAAAATCTGTTTCTGAAAAAACCCACTTTTTTTTTGTTGGTCATATGTACATTCTGTTCACAGTTTCTGTGGTCCAAGCAGAAAATGGAGAACTCTGGTGTTGCCGTGGTTACAGTGAACCAGCAAACTGACCTGGAAGATGCTAAACAAGGCTCAGGTCAGGCTTCAGTTCCTAAAGTCTGACCCAGTTCAGTGTCACCCAGATGACATGTTGAAGGCTCTGCTTTTGTGGGCCTTATAGCAAAAGTAGATAAATATTTCACAGTAGTGCAGAGGCTAAAGCTATAGTTTCTTTGCCTTCTTCAGCAAAAAAGTACAAAACTCCATCTCCAGGAATGAAAGCTAAACCTAGGTGAGTGTCTTGCAGACAAAAAGGTGCAAAGTGGTTTCTCATGTGTGGGGTTTGGTTTTTTTTTTTTTCCCTTCTCTTGGGGTTTTAATGCATATAATTTTGAGGCTTATCCCATCACTCATTAAATTAGAAAAAGATTCCGGTTTTCAAACTAGGTAGTAAGGCTGGACACCCAGAGTTACAGCATGTTGGAGGTGCTGGGTTACTAGCTTGGCAGCTGCTTTGGTGTGACTTTTTTCTTATCATGAGTTTAATCCAAATGCAAGGTGACCACACAGCTGACTTGGAGTTTAACTTCAGCTATGTAACTGGAGCTCACCAAATATGAGGCTATTCATAATGGGGAACGTGACTTTCGTGAAAGATCATGTGAACTTGAATTCTCCTTGACATCAGTAATACCTTTTTTCCCCCAGAGCTTTGGAGGACAGAATTCCTTGTAATTAAGGAGCTGGACTTCTGTAGAGCTACTGACTTTCTTCCCTACACACCTAAACCATTGCTTTGATCCTAATTGGTGCAAGTTGTTTTTCCCCTTAGTACTTCACAGACTTCTTGGTCTTTAAATGAGCAGCTCCCTCATGTGTCCTCTTGTCCCCAGTGAGGAGCCCCTAGAAGAAGAACCCAAGGAGGAGGTAACACCAAAGGTATGTTTGCCTTGGGGCTCACCTGAATTAAGAGAGATGGGGCAGGGAAGAGATGTTCTGTGGAGTTGCAGAAGAAATCTGGGGTGGGTTGACCCACTGATGCCGAGCACTGTTCTGAGCCCATGCAGTGTCATATCTGATGTGATGTGCTGTTTAGCACCAGGAATGAGCTGCAGAGGCAACAGCTGCCAACCTCAGTTTAGAGTGGCCCAACCAATTAATTCAAGCTCACTGGACTGTATTCAGCACATATGCCCACCCCACAGCCGCGTGTTGTGCTTGTGTCCAGGAGTGCAGTGGCGTGTGGGCATCCAGACTGGCTGTGTGTGGGACAAACTCACATGTCACAAGACTTGCACGCTGTCTGCAAGAGCAAATGTTTGCTTCCTGAATGGAACCAGGCCTTGGAAGTCTACAGACATGTTTACTCAGTTTGGTCTGAGCTCTAGTGACCCTCCCATGACAAATCTAGTGCTAAAAATTTTAGATTTTTAAAATAAAATTAATTGTTTTTTTACTGCCCGTTCAAATGCTTTGTAATACCTGCCTACTCTGCAGTGAATTCAAAGCTTTTGAGATACTTTTTGTAACCCCCCCAGCTGTGGGAGTTCGTATACTCTCTGGCAGGGAAGACCTGCAGGCAACGGTTGCACCTGGATAGTACTTGCAGTAGGAGGAAGGAAGTTTCCTGGCACACCTTATCTCTGCTTTTAGCAGGCTCTTGGATGAAAACATGACTTTGGGTATTGTTGTTTTAGCTCCTGGAACTCCCTGCTTTTCCAAAGGATGTTGCCTGGGAAAGGAGAAACAGGAAAACAAGTTTGACCAAGCAAAGGGCTGAAGGCAGGTATGACACATGGGCCCTGAGCCCGTGCAGAGACTGGTGTACCAGGTGACTTTAGACCACTTCTAGTACTCATGGGGTGAGGGTGTCCCCATGGGGTGGGCTGTCTGAACAGAACAGATAGCAAAAGAAGCAGGAGGCTATGAAGGGTCACAACTTGTCTCAGTAGGACCCTTTGGATCCCCAAAGTGACAAACACTTCAGAAGCTAACCCTTAGTCTGCCACAAATGCCCTCGACCTCTGTGATCCTATGTCACATTAGATTTTCCGTTTTTCCTCACCCAACCGTAATCCTCCCATCCTCCAGTGAGCTGAGTTATGAGTGTCAGCTTCTTTCACAAATACATAAGCTTACTTGGATATTGTCCGAGCATCATGTGTCCTAGGGTTCTCTGTTTGTCTCCTCTCATCCAAAGCTAGTGGCACTGTGACCAGAAGCACTTGAGGGTTTGGGGGCCGTATGCTGTCTGTGGCACTGAAAGTCTGACACGTTGCACCCTCTTCCTGTGCTCTTTGCCAAGGGTTGTGTTCGAGTTAATGCCTGCTGCTGGGCGGGAGAGCAAATGAACTGTATGTGAGGATCTCTGCTGCTGTTCTGGGGCTTCCTTGGGTCTTCCTGCTTCAGCCTACTGACTCTTAGCTCAAAAAAACCCCATGAGTGCTTAGATTAATTTTTGATTGTGCATAAGAACAGGAAAACTTGACGCGGGACTTCATCAGGACTACAAGTTGTGTGTTTTAATTTGGTGCCACAAATACCGGTTTTAAAACAGGAGTAGCATCGTAGCAGCTGGAGGTGAAGAACAACTTAGTTCGGTCATTCTGCTCCCTCTAGTGTTTCGTCTGGAAATGGGTTTGCTTCCCTCGGGAGGCTTTAACGAGGATCTCAGTTCTTTGTTTTTCCCGTTCTTTCACTAGTAAAGAGAGGGTGTACTGTTTGTTGAACAATAGTTCCAGGATTTTTTAAAATAGTTACGATTTGGAGAAAGCAATAAAGGTACAGTTAAGTTTAAATGTTGAAAGACATGAAACCAAAATCTAGATGTACACAGAGAAGTAATTAGAGAACAAACATTAAACATTGGAGTTTTCGAAAGGGAATTAAATGGATTTTTACAAAATGCTTCTGATATAATATTTCAATTATTGTGTTCTCCTACCATGTACTCTTATTGGTAATGTGGGGAGAAAATGTCCACTATGTAAACAGGGATAGACTAATTTGTATCTTTTGAATATTTTGCTTAGAATAAGAGTTAAAATTGAAAGAGTAAAAATCAAGACAGAGAACAGGATAAACTGGGTAGGAAAGGGGAAAGCATTTTTTTAGAAGCTCTGAAAACAGTCTTTTTAGTAATATAAAGTACTTGAGCCTGTAGTGGGAGAGTGGGACAGAAACAAACCACATTATCACCCCCACAATCTTAGTGAAGTTCTATAAGGTGATTCTGCATGATAGTATGTCACTTCCATATGTATGTTGTCTTGCAGGAAGGAAGTCTTTGACTTTGAAAACTCAGACTCTTCAAGTCATGACAAGGTAAAGTTGAGAACAGAAGTTGTTAAGAGCTGTGCTATGGTCCCAGCTCAACACCTAACAGAGTAGTTACTTGCAGCAAACATAGTTTACTGCAGAAATGCTGTGGATTGACTCTGTGAAATTCAAAAAGACAGCTGGAAATCTGAGACTTTTTTGTTTTTCTGTGTATGGTGGAAACGGAATTTATTTTTTTTTATAGTAGCAAGAATGCTTATCACTGCTTGAATTTTGTGGTGGGTAATATAAGATATTACCAACAGAAATCTGAGCTGTTGCTTGAGTGAGGCCATGGAGTATCTCTGTGATTGAAGGCCAGCCTTCATTTGTGTTTTGCTGAATATCAAAAGCAGGTTGCTGAGCATCCCCTTTGTGCTTCTAGGCTACACAGAAGAGACTGAAATTCATTTCAAGCCATGCTTTGCAGATTGGTAATCCCTGGTTAAAAGCCAGTCCTCTTAAAACTTTTTTTGGAAGTTCTGCTTGACTTCTATTTTGCAGACCCTTAAAAAATGGGGGAAAAAAAAATATTCGCTTTGCGCTTTGCTTGCTTTGAAACTTTGACCTGTGTGGGTTTTCCCAGGAAGTGCAAATGTGCTCCTGATGGCTTCCACCGTGGTGACTGCCACAGACACCCTTTGGCTTTCAGCCTCTTCCGTAGTGTGAGGGATGTCACTGCCACCTGCTGCTAATCCTGTGGCAATGGATGATGAATGGGACATCCCAATTTTCTCTTCTAAACTGGACATTGCCCTGTCCTTGCTACTGCCACTGGGTGTCAGCATAAATCCCTGTTCCACGGCACCCTGCCCCGTGTCCCAGCAGCCCTGTCCCAAGGCTGTCCAGGGACCGTGTTCTGTGTTTACACGTGCTACTAGCAGCGGTGTTACTGGTTAAAATGATGTTTCTTACGACGTTAGCGCTTAAAATGAGCATTATTCATAAAGCAAGGAAAGGAGAAATTAACTCTGCTCAAGATAACAAGTGTATGTCTATTATGATTTATGATGCTGTTTCAATCAACAAATCCCACTCCATTAAAAAGTGAAAATTCCGTGCTGGACTCCCGAGTTTGACAGATATAATTATGTAGATTGTTTCATGGGGTAATTGGTTTCAAAGACATATTTTTTTGTCTTCTTTTTCAGGTTGCTGAAGCCAAAGGGAAGATTCTTGGTCAGAAAGCTTCTTCACAAAATCAGAGGTACAGGATAATACATGCACCATTTATGAATTTTTTGCTATGTGAAAAAGAGTTCATAGCTTTTGTTAAGCTTTTTAAAGTTAGGATCAATAAGGCTGTGTGATTTTTCTAATACAATAGCTCCTTGCTTAGCTACCACAGTATCTGTGGATGTTATTGGTACTAATTTTTAAATAGTAACTGAGAATATAAAGGTTATTGGAAAGAATAGAGACTCCTGTTTACTTAGACTATAATAATATTTTCACATGACTTTAACTCTTAAATATCATCCTTCCCTGATCATATGTGTAAACTACTCATTTAATTTTTGAAAAATGCTTAAACTCCCTGTCTTGCTTTGGCTGCCTCTCAGTTATAGTAAGCTCCCAGGAACTAGTACCTCTAAGTATGTAGGTTAATTTCTGTTTTTAAAAATGCTGATTTCTAAATATCCCTGAAATTCCTACTTTCAAAAACCAAGCAAAAAAAAATTTGCCTAGTGACTGCACGTTAAAGAGTTTGGTTCTTGTGCTGATCCCTCAAGGAGCCTTTCTGCCACTTTTGTTTGACTGTACCCCTTCTGTGGTGTGTTCCCCTAAGTGTTCACTTGCCTAATTTGGGTCTTTATGTACTACTTGGCAGGACTTATGAAGCAGAAAACAAGAACAAGGAATCAAACAAGCTCAGGAGAACGCAGGTAAGTTTTCTGTGCTTTTTCAACCCTAGAGCCTTTTGACTGCTGTGTTTGTCCATCTGTACAAATCTACTGCAGCCTTAAAAAGGCTGAGGTTTAAACCTTACCCAGGGCAGAGGTGGAGAAATATGAGCCTGGTAGCCTCTAAATAACCTGTTTGTCGCTACTGAAAGTAGCGCTCAGGGTGCACCATCACTGCCAGCGAGTGAATTCTCTGTTACGGGTTTTCTTTTTCCCCACCGATGTGCTGTTGTCTGCAGCTCAGACATGCTGAGATTTTTCTTCTTATAGGAGGACTTTTAAACACAGGAAAGAGGGGAAGGTGAGGAAGGAGGATGCTGTCAAAACCCCATATTGGCAAAGGGCAATCACCTGCCTCTCAGAGTTTTTATTCTGCTGGTTTGACAGCTAACCGTGACTGTTTTGGCAGATTTCACAGCTTAAAATACTTTACATGTTGCACTGTGGGGAGGAAGAAATGGAGTAACTTGACAGTAGTTGAAGGAGAATGGCTGAAGGTCTTCTTAGTGAGCTGATTAAGTAGAACTCACTTTTAAAAGTGTCTTTAGTCCAGTTACAGGAAACACCTCTTCTCTGAAAGCAACAATGAAAATACAAGCACTGGTCAGAGTGAAAAAAGTTGGATCCTTGACTCTCAGATACAGTCAGGGCCAAAATCTGCTGACTATACCCGAAAAAGAACAAGGGTGAGAAGTAAATTGAAAGGTGAGTGTAGTCCCCTACTGACACTTAGCTATGCATGATGCCTTGTGCTGCAGAAAAGCAGATGGCTGGTGATGGTTTGAGAGTGTCCAGCCAAATTCTGATCCTCCTGAGTGGGAGGGAGCAGGCTTGAGGCTGACAGCAAGGGGTGCCTTGTGGAGGAGGTGCATTGCACACTCTGGTCCTTGAGCTGGGCTCTGGTTGCCTTCCCAGAGTGGGGTTGAAGTGTCTGGGTGGAAATCTGGCACTTAAACATCTGTGTGGGTGCAGCCCTCTGTGTGTTGATGGTGAAGGGCCCCTGAGTCCTGGGCTGATGGGTGTGCTGGTGCTCTTGAACACAACAGGAGGAAGGCTACCACGCCTCCTCCCTTTAACTTTCCCTCTCCTCATCTCCCCTGAAACATGATTGACTTGGCAAAGTAAATCTTGAAAAACCTCACAGTTTGCAGACCATGGCACTCTGCTCCCCTTTTTATACACTGATAGTGTCCTCTTAGACATAATCACATTTGATTTCGCAAATCACTGACAGCATTGTCTGCTCAGACCTGACCAAGATCAAACCTCCCCTGCAGCCTGCTCCGTGGCCATCTACTGCTGTGACCTCCAAATGCAAACTAAATTGCCCTGAATGAGATGTACTGTTTCTGTCCCATTCATGGAGAATGATGCTTTATCAGGTAGCTGTTGGATTCTGTGAGGATGAAAAAGCAAAAGAAAATTGAGGTTGAAATTATCCTTCATACCATGTTTCCTTGGGAGTTGTTCTCACTGTGGTGTCAGCCCACACATCCTGCCTGGGACTTAAAGACCATCCAACAAGATGCTGAGCCTGCCTTTTTTTTTTTTTTTTTTTTTTGGCTGCTTTGGATGCAGTGAGTTGTGTATGTTTGCATAATTGTATCTGGCTTTGTTAGTGGAAGGGCTTTGTTAGTAAAAGGGTGTTTTTGAAACTTAGTGTAAGTTTTGTGGCATTTAATCTTGGAAATGCCCAGAAAACAAAACTCAGAAGGTTTGCATCATGGCTAACTCAGGTAACAGGGTAAAGTACACTCTTAACTTTGTAACCAGGTAAACTGTTTTCCTTGCAGTGCTTCCAGTGTCTTCCGCAAGTAGCGGCAGTGACTACGAGCCAAAGAAGGTGAGGTGTGGTGCCATGCTTAGGTGTCTGAGATTTAAAAACATGTATGTAAAATGTGTACAAATGAGTGAGAACTAAATAAATTGGTGCTATCTTTCTTATCAAACGTTCTGATAGACAGATTTGTCTAAGTGTTGCTGAGACTGTATTGGTCTGCTAGAGGAGGTCTTAAGAAAATATGGGAAACTTCATAGAAATAACTGTGCCTGAATCTGGGAAAGCTAACCATGGATTATGTAGCAATGGAGGAGTTGGTGGACCAGACATACATCAAGCAAATAAAATACAATTTAGCTATGTCAGGTTTTTCCAGTGCCCAGCTGTTAAATATCATATATCAAATATTTTGGTTGAGATGTATGTATGAAATACAGAAAGCTTTGAAAAAAAAACTCTCCAGAATGGGTAGTTGCATCAAGAGCTTTTATTTTCCTCTTGAAAAACTTTCTTTACTCTCTTGACTATAATGCTTCTATTCTGCTTATTAAAAATATCAAATGGAGAGCTCTGATGGCTAAAGGGAAAAGTGATGGATGCATTGAACTTCAGGGCACAGGTCTCCTTCAGTGTTAGAGAGAGCCATCAGTATGTCAGGCATATTTCAAGTGTATATCTGTTCTTAGTGTACTTAAAAAACCAAACAGACCAACCAAAACTCTCCCTCCAAAACAACAGCCCAAGCCCCTAGTTCTGTAGTAATGTTTAAATAAAATAAGTACTTAGACTTTGTTTTGTTTCAGCGGGGAGAATCGAGGCAAAGAATTGAAAAGGAAACGCTAAGGAAAAAAAGCAGATTTAGCGCCAGGAGAGGTGACTTACCTACAGTGGATCTTGCTGGTATCTCTATTTTAATCTTCTTCAATGCACTGGAAAAGCTGTTTTGATATGTGTGAGTCTGTACTTTTTGGGTTGGTTTTCCTTTTTGATTTTGCTGTTTGCGTTCACATTTTCTTCATCAACATTCTGCCTGGTGATATTTTTTGTAAGGGCTATGAGGGCTGGATATTGTTTGCCTAGATACTATTACACAGGGAGAACATTAGCTGGGGCTAGTGAGAGGTGAATGAAAGAGTTTAACTGACAGCCACAGAGAAAACAGCCTTTGGACTGAGTTTGAGCCACCATGTCTTCCCTGTATGAAGAGATAAAGGAGAGGGTGGCGATTGTTGTTGTTGTTGTTGTCATTGTTTTAAAGTTTCTAGTCAATGCAGGATTCCACCTCTGTTGCCCATGTCGTTTGACTGATCTCTCATGCAGATGAAACGCTCTCAAAAGAGCCCAAAGAGGATTCGCTATCACCTGGTGTGTCTGCCAGGGGCTATTCCAGTGACGTGGAGAAAGCTGTGCAGGTGCAGTATGCGGTGCTTAACCTCCTTCCAGTCTGCTCTCAGGCTACTTCTCGTCTAAAGCCAATGCATCGTGTCACTTTGTTTCTTGTAACTAGACAAGTCCCTGACAACTTGCCTGCAGTGCAGGGTGGATAGCTTCTTACTTTTTCTTTCTCTCCTTAGAAGACACACGAAGCACCTGGAAATTTGACAAGAGAAGAAAGTCCTAAGCGGAAGAACTCAGGTTTGTTATTCTTGATAGCATGGAAGGGTTGTTAAAAAGAAGAAAGGGGGGTCACTAAAACATTATTTGCTTTCAAAGACAAAATAACACTTTTATTGAAATAATTTTTTGCTAAGTTCTGTTTCTCTGTCTTGTATGTTATGACAGACTATGGTAAGATGATTTTATATACGTGCCTGAATTCATTGCGAACTCCTAAAACCTGTCCTCAGGGGAACTTGTAGACTAACTATTAAGAACTGGGGATTTGCAAACTAGTGACCCAAGAGACACACAGAACATAATTTTTAATGATTTGAAACTGCACTGCAACTTCAGTTTAAAAAGAACAAGTGTTTCTTGAAGTTGTTGACTTTCTTTCTGCCCAAGAGCAGAGGCATAGACCATTGCTATAAGCATTTGGTAAATGATGACTTGGGTAATGCTCATTACTGCTGTAGCTTTTTTTTTTTTTTTTTTTGGGTAGGTGACTCAGTTTATGCAGGTTCAGTTTCATTAAAAAAAAAGTCTCTAAGTCAGAACTGCAGCACAATCACTTTGTGGTTGGAAACAACTGAACTTCAAGAAAGTTGAGCAGCAATGGATTGTTTTCATACTAATCTTCTCAATGTTGATGTAGTTTTGAGAGACTGTCCTAAAGTTACTGCTGTCACTATGAATCAAGTCACTGAACAAAAGCATCCCTTTTCTCATGACCTTGGCCATGTTTGTGTTTGTGATTATATCTATTACCTGTCCTGCATTTTCAGAATACAGTGTTACTCCACCAACACATCTGCCTAATTTTGGGGGAAGATAAGTGCTGCAGACTTGATTTTTATTTTTTTTTTTAATCACTGTTTACTGTACAACTTTACCACTGGACAGGAGTTGATCCCATGAGAAGGCATAAGTAGGTTTATGTTCAGAAATTTCAAGTGTGATCTGTGACTGCATTTGAACTCTTTCTTTGTGAACCCAAAATCTGCTTCAGGATGCCTCTTGTGGTCTGACTGTCCCCCTTGCCTTGGGCCCCCACTACTTTCCTTTCTGCACTATGGAGACTCCAGAGTCATGGCTGGTCAAACAGACATCTCGCTGAGTTCAGAAAAGTGAACAGTGAGACAAAGGGATCTTTTTTTTTTTCCTTTTGGGCAAATTTCCCTTAAAATACAGGCTGTAGTTTCCCTCACCATGTTTCTTAAGATTTATCTGGATTAAAAGCTATTGTATGGCAACTCTAGTGAAGCTACAGAAAAGTGGTTATTATGAATGTGGTTAGGTATCTTTCCCCTCTATTGTGTTTACGTGTGGGTTTGGGGTTTCAGTTTTGTTTTTTTCTTATTCTTTTGTAAGGAGAAGCTGGAATTAGCAAAGTAACATAAACAGTCAGATTGCAAGCTTTCGTTGGAAATGTGAAGAAACTGGACAAAAGTCTTTTTATGGTTAGAGTAGCAGGTCAAGAGAGCAAATTATCTTTAAGATGGAGACGTGGTAGCTTTCCAGTTATCTGCATAACACTAGGCAGTCTAGTTGACTGCTTTTGCAAGGGAAGATGCTTGCTAGTGAAGTCTTATCCTGCCCTGTAAGTGTGATTTCAGACTGTAAAATGAAGTTGCATGCTTTTCTGAAGCATTGGTAATTCCAATGCTGGTTTCTGCTTGAGCGGATACTGTCATGTACCTCACGCAGAAGAACCAGTCTCTTCTGAAATATTTTTCTCTCCTCTTCCCAGATTTATTAGAAGGCACTGTCATAAAAAAGCTTAAATTTTCCAGTCTGGAGACAAATCATGCATCTTCTGACACTAATTATAAACCAAGGAAAACTGTTGATTCAGTAGAAGAGGAAGCGGAGATCCAAAAAGGTAAAGTCCGGATGGCAATTGAGGTGAAGTGTTTGAATGCTTTCAGCTTTTCTTATGGTAGAAATCATAGTCACATGGAAGCTTGAAGAGACGTATCTGTAGCAAGGCTAACTTCTCCAAAGTCCAAAATTAGCAGAAGGTGCATGTTGCATCACTGTCGTTGGAACCATATGTAGAGGTGTGAAGGAGGAAATTTGGGTTCCACTCCGTAAGCTGCTCAATGATGTCCATACTTTCTAGTTTTCCTGAATAGTGATTGTCTAGAACTATTAAAAAAAAAAAAAAGGCAGACACAGGGACCAGGAAAAAAAAAAAAGCATGCAGATAATGGACAGAGTAACTGCAAAACAGTGCTGACTCCAAACACAAGGGGATTAGGCTTTCTTTGCAATGAATAAGTAGAAGGGAGGAAAACAGTGGTGACTTTTTTTTTTTCTAATTCCTTTATGTTGTGCTTTTGCCTCATTATCTGTAAATGTACTGCTCTTTCTGTTGCTCTATTGTGCCTCTTGTTCCTTGCTGCTAACAAGTATTTCTCAGTGGAGTTTTGGGCCAGTTGTCCTCCTGCTTGTGAGCTCTAGAAGAACAAGGCTCCAATTCCAACTCTGTAACGAAAGTTGCTGCTCATGCAAATGAAAAACCCTTCAGTAGCAGGAAGGCTTATATTCCAATAAGCCCTCCAGCAGGATGCTAACTGGGCATACACTTCCTCCTAGGTCAGGAAATGGATGATAGTGTAGATGATGTGTTTCTTTCCAAGATGCAACATGAAGACTTCAGTCATACAGGAGTGATTGCTGCATTTGAAACCTTTGTTGCCCAGCTGAAGAAACTGTTCTGGGTAATATGTGCTCTCTTACTGTGTGTGGCAATTTATCATATTAAGTGCAATTACCTTTTTATCTCCAGAGGAGTGGTAAATATCCCATATTTATTATGGGATATATATGGGATATATATGGCAAATATCCCATATTTATTTTTTTGCCCAAGACCAAGGGCTTTGGCTGAAGTGTTTGTTAGTCTGGAGCTCTTAGAAGTATTCTACATAACCTGTATATTCTGAGAAATGTTACAGGGAAGACATAAAGGAAGTTTTAATTAGGTTTTTCCTTCTTTTCATCTGTATATGTAGGTTGGAACATCAGACTTGGTTAGGCATTTTAAATACTTTCCTCAGAGGGGAGGGATCAAAGCTTTTTGAAAGGTAACCCAGTGTAGTGACAGTGTACCTATGCTGGAACTGTGGGCCATTTTCCTCATGATCACATATCAAAACTAGAAAAACTCCCTTTTGGAGCACAGAGCAGTCTCACTGAAATGTGAGACCAAGCCGCTTTTTCATGAGGAAAACCAGAGAGCAATACAGGCTGCACCTATTGACTAGAACATGCATAGATCCATAAGGACATGCTTTGAAATTAATGGCATGTGGAGGTGTTGGCTGCACAGTTGGTAGTGAGCTGTCTATTCTTGGTTCCCTCAACTACATAGACCTACTTAAGATGCAAGTAACCAACTGCTACTGTTGATTTAGCTATAATAAGTAATGTGGACGTTAAACCGGGTTTAATGTGAGAGAACAGTGTTTGATCTATTACAAAATCTTCTTGTGGACAAAAGCTTTGAACATATTTTTTTTTTTGTTGCTAGTGCTAGGTGTTCATGCTAAACTTTTTGGCACTAAATCCTTGAATCAAGGCTGAGGATGGTTGCATTTAGAAATCAGTTAAGATTAAAATGCACACCGCCGTATAAATGTTGACCTGAAATAATGCTGACAAAGACCTGGTCTGGGGCAGCTGTTAAGTGCTTGTAAAAGTATAGGTGAAGCTTGCCTCTTCACTGACTGGATAGCATGACCCTGACCTGAAGTTGCCTGGGTTACATAGAGGCTTGTTGGTGTAACCACTGTGACTGAATGAAACCTGTTCATATTCTAGTACCTATGTGTTATCTCACTGCTGGTTAAATCTGACTGTGATGGTTTCTGCTAAGCTCAGTGGCAACCCACAGAGGGATCTGCACTCCAGGGAAAGGTTTTGCAAACTAGACTTACAGGTTTTGTCTTGGGGCATTGCCCATCCCTAACTGTGCATCCTGTGGCTAGGCCAAGTACAAAAGGATGGAGATCAGCACACAGAATGCCCTGAGGTCTTCGGAGAAGAGCTTGTCTGCCCTGATGAACCAGATACACGAGTGCAGGTAAGCTGTCTGGTGCTGGCTGAAAACAGTTTCAATTTTTTGTAAATTTTGATTGATAAGGAAAGCAAACCTGACAGTCAGCTACTGCCCTTATGGTTGGTAAGGCAAAATAGCTTGTGTGTGTCCCTTTTCTTTTTGTTTGTTTGTTTTTTGTTTTTCTGCAAGAAAAGTTTCAAAAGTGTAGCTCCTGAGATTGATGCTGATTTTTTCTGTAGGGGGAGAGTGGATGGATTCATTAATGAAAAGCAAGCTTGAGTTACAAGCAGTTGATGAAGCAGTCCTTGGACTATTTTCTTGTTGTCATCAGTGTTCACAAATCTGTTTTCAAGTTCTCTTGTTACACCTTTTTTTTTCTATTTCTAAATTGTTTAAGAAAGAAGCCAGGTTCTGATTTACTGAATGAAGTGAGGGAGAAAGAAGAGGGATCTGTTATAGGCTGATTTCTGTAGATTGTTTCCATGTGCATGAAATAAGTGCTGGAAGTGGGCTATACAGGTATCCACTAGCTTGGGCTTTAAGAAAGTAATTTTGCTTTACAGGTTGTCAGATTTCTCAGATAGCAGAGAGACAAAAAAAATCAATTCTAATATTTGTGGATTTGTTATAAGTGAAATACAAGCACAGTCTAAGAAGTAATTAAGTCTATCAGGCCTCTGTATCCACTACACAGTCAGTTTACAGGATTTAGAGCAAATGTAGTATGTAATAATAGCTCTTAAAGTCAAAAATTCCTAGCATCAATAGGACCTCTATGAGCTGAATTTGCTTGTCGTTAAGGTACATGGAGAAGTTTGAGTTCCAAAAAGAAAAAAAATACTGTTTGGGGGTGGAAGGTAAGAGCTGATGGCAGTGAGCTGCTGCCATGCTTTGATGTTGCTAAGTAAGTAACCTGGATCCAACCAGAGTCACAGGATAGTGGAGGCAGAGCTGTACCAAGTTTGTCCCACCTCACTGCCAGGGGAATGGTGGCAAACCCAAGTGAATAAGCGTGTTGCTGGTTAAGGTTTAGAAATTGATGGCATCCTGTGACAACACTGCATGTGTGTATCAAAGCCGTGGTAGGAAAATCCATTAGACATTGTGTCAAGATGGAACTGTAGAATGGTTTGGATTGGAAGGGATCTTAGAGAAGTCTTCAGCTTGGGAAATCTCTGCCGAACTTCCTGGAGACTGGGAGAAATATCTGGGAGGCAAATCTGCCTGATGTAGTTCAGCAGGGACATTTGCTTCTGCCTAAGTTAGGCTTGGTGCTGAAGGGGTTGTCATTCACCTCGTGTTGATGCATGTTAAAGTGTCAAACTTGTTTCTGTTCTCCATCACTAGGCTGAATAAACTGGAGACCTTCCAGAAGATTGTTGTTGAAGAGCTTTCCAGTCTTGAGAAGGAAACTGAAATTTTGGCAAACATGGAGAAGGATGCAGTGGTGTGTATGACTTCTCGTGTATCAGCCTACTGAGGTAGGTTGATACTCCTTTCCAAATAACGGGGATTTTCTTTGGGTCTCTTTTTAGGACTTCTGGAATGCGCATCTGCTCAAAGTGAATTCTTTCTGCAACCAGCAAAAACAAAGGTATATCACTGCCAGCTGTCTTGCAAGCTCGCAAGTCCTCTAATGGTCATAGAGGGCATTAGTTAGGCTGACAGTACCCTTGCTGGTACAAGGAAAAGAATTCTAAAACCTGTATGGCATCTCCACTTGGTGTCCATTGACAGAGCCTTTGCAGCCTTGTGAGGGTTTTCAATTAGAACCAGAGTGCAATGAGGGACTCTGTGTGGGAAGTTGTGCAGGAGAGGCACATACCTCAAGAGACCTGTACCAGGATCTGGAACAAGGTACAATGCACTCTCTGCATGTGACTTTATCTAGAGGTCAGAGGAGGTGGAAGAAGACTATCTTTTCTTGTGTAAAAGATACTGTTGGTGCAAATACTGGGTAAAAAGCTGCAGTTCTCAGGCTTATTTTTAATGGTAAATATCTCTGTTCGAGTTTCATCAGTAAGTATTATTGCTTTGCAGAAAAAGTAGCCAAGCTTGCTTTTCTTTCAGAATTGAGTCTGTTGACTCAGCCCTGGGTGAATCAGCGAAGAGTTTTGCCGACAGTATCCAGAATACAACAGTACGGTACCTGTGATACAAAAGCAGATCTGTGTGGGTGGTGGACTGAGCTCTGATTTAGGTGTTGGAAGTGAGAAAATGAAACTGAATTCCTCAGAGGGGAAGCCTTTGTTTTGTGGGGCTGGTTCTTTCTGGGACCTCTGGTCCTGATGCATGGAAAGCATTGAGAAAGCCGTGTTTGCCCAGCTGTGAACTAGGGGAAGTGGTCAAAAAGCACTTGCCTTAGGGAGATGGTAAGGACAAGGGCTATCAGATTGTGATACTTCTCCTGGTCTCCTAATTTGGGGGTTTGTTCGTCCTGAGGGTGGTTTCTGTGCAGTTAGTGATTCTTAATGCATTTGCCCGTGGAGTTTTGCATCCATGAAAACCTGTGGCTAAGAGCTCTGCAGTCTAACAACACCTTGCATGCTTTCTTTCATCTGCTCTTTGGGTCTGGCAACTTCTAGCCTTGATGTCTTCAAGTGTGATTTCTAAAGAAGCAATTTTTTTCATTTGCCTTGCATCCTGGTTAAATATCTGTTGAAGCTCTTAAACCCTCCAGAGTCTAGTCACTAACTTATGCACTTGTTTGAATTTGTAGTTAAGCTGAATAACTTACTAACTTTGATACAATGCTTAGTTTCCATCTAGTTTACCCCATCACATAGGCATATATTTTTGCTACTGCTGCTGTTCCAGCTTTTATGCACAGATCTGATGGCTCTGAGAGTCTGGCATTCCTGCAATAAGAGCAATGGATTACCATGATGTGTGTGATGCCATGTGTCTGCACTGCACAGGGCTGAGGAAAGCTCCCTCTGTTGAAGGAACAACTGTGGTCACACCAGTGGACCAGGCCTGGCATTTTAGAAGAGATGTTGAAAAGCAAGGGCTTGTATCTTTTAGCTGTTAAAGCTGGAATTCTGAGCCTTTCCAAGGGGAAAAGTTTTCATTATGAGCATTGAGTTGCTCAGGGACACAGGTGCTCCTGGAGAAGGACACTGTTAAAGAGGGCAGGGCTGAGAAAGGGGCAAACACGTCATGGGAGCTGCTCATCTTGCAGCACTTGTTTGAGGGTTAAAAAGATAATTAAAAGCTGAGTCTAAATGTGCTTCCAGGACCTTTGCAGTTTCTTATCTTGTACTATTTCAATGTTTGTACAAACTTTTGAAATGCTTTACCTTTTTATGTTCTTCCTTGCAGTCTGAACACCCAGTGACGAAGGCAGAAGAAAGCAATGTGTTCATCATTTCTTCTGACTAACAAACCCCTGAATTCATTATTGCTCTTAAAATTTGAGCACCTTTTGTACGCAGCATGGAGAAGATGATTCTGTGAAGGATGTCAATTTATTTTAAATGGAAAGAAAAAAGAGGAGGAAAAAAACATCAACATTGAGCTTTTTTTTTTTTTTTTTTTTGCCTAAAAAGAATATACACTGCTAAGTGGTCCACTTATGATCTGTGTTGATAACAACTTTCTGAAAAATTGTAAGATGGTTCCATTACATATAAAAGAAATTTTAAAAATTATCTAAATGATTTGACCACCTAACTGATGGATATGTTGCCTTACTTTGAATGTTCTGCTGATTGATTCTAAGTAAAATAGTGTTTGCATAGGATAACAATCTTGTTTCCTTCAAAATGATGCACTGTGCATGTCTGGAAAAGTACTCTAGAGTCCTGTGTACCTTGCATGGGATATGTTAGGCACAGCCTTTCCTGTGTGCAGCAGCAGTGTGGGAACTGCTGCCTTGACACCATTGCTACTTAATTCTGGGCTGCAAAGTTGAAAGCTGAGAGGAATCTACCGGGTATTGGCCATGCCTGATGGCAAACTGGCGACTCTGGAGGGCAAAAAATTTGGAGCATTGAAGAGAAAATGTCAAGTGAGTCTGGAGAAATTATTTTTGCAACCAGTGACTTTTGGCTTCAGGGAAAGTTCAAAGTACACTGGCCAATGCTAGGATTAGACAAAATAGCAATAAAAGTCTCTTGAAAGCAAGCCACAGATACCCTATGCTTTTTAATATTGTCCTATGCTTTGACAGTGTTCCCCAGATGATACTGCTCTTCACACTGTTGCAGACACAGCATTAGTGCTAAGGCACTGTAATGAATTTGTGGGAACATGCCATGTTTCCAAGCTTTGTGTGTCTATCTACTTACCCTATAAACCAGCCTCAGATTACTGTGTGGGTTAGAGTGGAGGGAATCATCGCCTGCACACAATGTACCTTCATAACAAAAGCCCAAACCCTGACAGGGTTTGTTTCACCACTGAAACAGCAGGGTGATGCTGTCCCTTCTTGACAAGGTCATGCAGGGTAGCGCCGGCACAGAGAACAGCAAGAAGCTACTGTTGCTATTGCTTTACCATTTTATGCTTATTCCTTTAGCTTAAGTACTCCTGACTGGAGTTGACATGTGATGAAACTTGTTTATCCACGTCAAGGAGGGGTTGGTGCTTTGCTTCTGGGATGGTTTAAAAGAAAAGACTGCTTCAACTCTGCCCTTTCCAAAACTCCAAATCCCCTGTTCTACCCTCTCCTATTCACAATGTTAAGGGCTGTAACCCTGATTTCACATTCACTAATTTGCGTTTTTTTCTTTGCTGTCTGGCTCTGACTACGCTACATCCTCCTGCTGCTTTTCAGCGTCTTTACAAAGTCTGTACAGCTGCTGTTTGAATCTAGGCTCTTAACGCACTCAGCCAAATTTTGGGAGATGAAGCTTTGACTCCTGTGAACAGCTCTGCTTATGTCTGGTAAAACTCTTTAGTTTTGCATCCCCGTAGCAGAATTTTCAGCATGCTCTGTCCCATTAGCGTGTTCGTATGCTGTGGTGGCACCAGAAGTGACATTAATCAAAACAGGCTTTAGGATATCAGCCTGAATAATCCAAGCATGTCTTCCTATTGCCTAGCTGTACCTGATCCTAAATTTCTGGCTTTTACTCCATCATCATGGCTAGGCTTCACAAATGAAGATTTGAGAAGGACTCTACCCACACTTGCTACAAACACACTGATGGCTAAAAAGGCCAGTGCAAGATAGACAAATCCGGTTGCAAAAGGCACAGGGTAAAGTCTCCTTAGGAGGTAGTCGTGTTGTATTTTCTCCTCAGGCTTTTACCACCTGAGTGGTAATGCAAGGTCCCAGCCCTAGGGGTTTGAACTGCCCTCTTGCCTCTTATTGTCTGCTGTGGTTTGACCTCGGCTGAATGCCAAGGGCCTATTAAAACCACTTTACTACCCTCTCTCCACTATTCTGCAGCTGAAACAGAGGAGAGAGGAAAACACTGCAAAGGAATTTTCATGAGATAGGATGGAGGGAAGTGGTTGTTAGCAGGCAAAACAAACTCAGAGTGAGGATAAAACTTAGTTTTATTCTGTTAGATTTATTACTAAAATTAACTACTAACAGAATAAAAGCTAAACAGTGAAAAACAAAACCTTCTCCCCCCACCCCCTCCTTCTGCACCAGCTCACCCTTCCCCCCACAGCGGTGCAGAAGGGGGGGGGGGGGTTCCATTCCTTGGGCCAGCAGC
>VXAY01003432.1:79569-237891 GCA_013399855.1 Oxyruncus cristatus
CGGTGCAGAAGGGGGGGGGGGTGTTCCATTCCTTGGGCCAGCAGCTTTTGTAATCAGTTCTTTGTAGTCTGAAGGTCTTCTGTAGTTACAGGGGGACACTTACATTACCATAGTCTTCACCATGGGCTACAAGGCGGGGTAATGGCTCTAAGTCCTTTCCGTGTTTCTGTGGGGGTCCCTTCCCTCAGGAGGCAGTCTTTGATGGACTCCTCAGCAAGAGTTCTTCCTAATCTGCTGTCCTTTGGGTCACTCCTCCATGGGATGCAGTCTTTCACAGATAAGCTACACCAGTGTGGGTCTCCCACCAGGGCTACAAGTCCTACCTGGGACAACTTGCTCCAGCATGGGTGATTTTCTTCACTGGCCACTGGCCAGAGGTCTCCAATAGGACTTTGCTCTATCTCGGGCCTCCCACAGGGGCTAAGGCTTCCTCCATGTATTTACCTGCTCCAGCATGGACTTCTCCACAGGCTGCAGGAAGGTTTCTGCACCCCAAAGGTCTCTCATGGGCTGCAGAGGCTTCAGCTTTGCCCCGCTTCTGGGGGAGAGGAGGAGGGAGGCTCTCCCCCCCTTCTCCTCTCCCTGCTCCTCCCGCTGCAATGACCTTGATGACTGCTTGCTCTCTCGGTCTGGAATTTCTTCTGTGCCACAACTTTCTCTTCCTCTATTCTTAAATGTGTTATCACAAAAGTGCACTTTCACTGGCTCAGCCTTGGCAGGAAATCCCTCCTGGAGCTGACTATCACTGACTCTCTCATAGGACAGTGAAACTTCCAGCAGTGTCCAACTGAAATCACCCCTATGGCCACCCTACTACCCAGCCACCTGAACCCACAACGTTGTCACCCAGAGTTCTCACTGGTGAAAGTAAAAGGATGCCTTTTGTAATGTTGCTCCCAGTACCCAGGTGAGCCCTCTAATAGTTCCCAAGTAAATGTCTACATTCCATGGTTTTATTCCCCATTACCTGGCCAAACATGGTGATGCAACCAGGATGTATTAAGGTGCTTGATGTGAACCAGACCTAAGGATTGAGATGAACTGGCCACACTGTGGATGTTCTTATATACTGAATTCTGCAAAGCCACAGAAACAGTGCTGAGAACCCACACCCTTGGGGCATGTGTGTCATCTCCTTTGGGGTGGGTGTTGCCTTGACCTGTTCAGGCTGGCTCATCTACATCTCCAAGGAGTTTATTGCCCAAGGGGAAGGTTTGAAATAGGAAGAGTGTGGGATGGGATGTCTCCTGGTTTAAGGTTCTTTTTTTTTACAAATTTTTTTTTTTTTTTTTTTTAAAGCACAATAGCGGTTCGGTTTTTTTATATTTGAGGTGTTTGGATTCATTGCTCTCCAAGTTGCTAAGCATTTAAGCTTTGTCAGCACAACAAAGTAGATGTGTAGCAACCCTTGTTTTGCTACATTTCCTCCCCCTTCATGTGTGTTGGCAGAATGGGATGTCATACCACTTAGATACCTTCTACTCCTGCACTTCTCTTTCTATGCCTTTGTATGAAACACTTCAGCTTTTGAGCTCAGGGAATTCCAGCTTGGTAACCTGTAAACTGCCTGAGGTGAAAATTGTAGACTTTACTGATGGTCTTTCCATCTACAGATGGAAATGTAGTCAGTAGCAGTTCTGTTTGGAATCAACATCGGGGACAGGAATGACTTTTTCTGACCCTGAACAGTCCATCTCATACAGCTTCTTGCATTGTTAGGTCAATTAAGCATGTTTTAGCCTAAAACTGATGAAGGTCTAAAGTCCATTTGGTTTCTATGACAGACCTGTAACTGGGTTACCGTAATGTGTCCTTTTGGAAGGTGGGTAGTTGACCTTGAAAGGCTTCCTTTGCCTTCTCACTTACACTTTTAAGTGTGTTATTAATCCAGATATTTCTTCTATTTTCTTCCTTTCAGTGCAAATAGATATAGCTCAATTTTCAACCTGTTCAGTTTCCTGAACGCTTCTGAGCCAAAACAACAAAGAGGATGTGGATCCTGAGATACAAAAGGGTGTGCGTTAGAAAAAGAAATTACAAAGTACAGGTTAAGGACAACTCCTTTATGCATTTTAAGCTCTAAACAGAGTTTAATATTAAACTGGTTATAACCCCTGCTATCTTCATGCTGTACCTCTTTCAGGGGGTGATGCTGTGCCAAGTGCTTGTTTACCTGCACATTCTGTACCAGCACAATGGTCCATCCAAGGTCTAGAGGGTTACAGTTACCTAGTGTCAAGGCTGCACAAACGAGAGAAAAGGATGTCCTCTGTGGCTGGAAACAGGCAGAGGAACTGTGTGTCTGTGTTTGCCCTGGCCTGGGGACAGCCTGCCCTGCCTCTCAGTAAGGTGTGCTGATGTTGACTGGAGCACACTGGGACTTCTGCAAGCAGTAGGACTGTGTCTTTTAGGCTGTGTCTAAACAAGTAGTGCACTGGAAAACAGACATGTTTCAAGGATCAGCTGAGAGCTTTTGTGTACTGGAACCAAACACAGCAACCTGGTCATACATTCCAGGGTTACTTTTTTTATCATGAGGAAGAGCTGAGAAAGCGTTACTTAAAACCAGACTGTGAGAGAACCCTTGTAAAGCTGAGTCGTGGCACTAACCAGCAGTCTGATGTATCTTCTTTAATTTCAGTGTTCCTGGAATGGTGTTTAGTAAAGCTCATTCCTTCCTCCTCTTCCCTTGGGTAATTACTAACATCCAAACCCAGTGAATCAAACCCAGTAGCTTTCTCCTTTACTTCCCTTTCCCCCCACACATACCCTTTGCTGAGCCCAAACTAGGAGGGTCAAGTGTTTGCATCTCTCCTCCCATGTTTGTATTCTCAAGCTGAAAGAAAGGTTATTTTTGAGATTGATTTCTCCATTGTCTCTCCTCTGTTTAGTACCATCAGATTCCAACTGAAAGTAATTTGAGAAATAAAGGATGACTTGATATGCAAGTGCAAGCTTTGAAAAAAAAGTTATTGCAGTATTACCTTTGTTCAAAAACCAAGTTTTTACAAGTAGTGGGACAAAAACCCCACAGGGAAGCTTTACATGAACACCAGTGAAGGTGGTGTGTAAAGTTGTGAAGGTTGTTTCTCAATTTGAAGTGAATGTCCTAAGAACTTTCTGAAAAAGTATGAGAAAACAGTCTCAAACAGTTTGAAAAATCAGCCTCAAATAACCAGTTTCCAGCAATTTCATGCCTTGAAGAGGAGTGGAGACAGCCTGATAGTAAAATTTGTTTATTTACAGTGTTATGTGTTACAGGAAAAACACTTTAAAAAGTCAATGCTTCTCTTTCTTCAAAGTTGCAGCATTTTGAAGATGTTAAGACATATCTCAAGAATTTTAAACATACCTGATTCCAGCCTTCATGGCTGCTCTGGATCTGCAAGGTGAGACCACCTCAGTATTTTTTCCTTTTTTTTTTTTTTTCTTTTTTTTTTTTTTTTTTTTTCCCCAGCCCTTTGAATTTCAAGTAAGGCATTTATTTATTTCCTTTTCTTTTGAATGAGGTTTCAACAAAACAAAAGACGACATCTGTGGGTTTGGTTGCCGTAGTAAACTTTAACACTTTGCGTGCTGACACTGCCCACCTTGATAGTCAAATGCACGCTCTGCCATCAAAAGATTATGGACTCCACTCGGCCTAAAATCTGTGCTGGGCCACACAACCCTTTTGTTGCCTGCCTTAGATGAATGGTTCAGCTAGTTGCCCTGTGCCCTGTCTTGTCAGTTCTTTCCAAGCCCTCTGCCTTTACCCCCGGTTTCCAGTATCAAGCTGATGTCCGCAGAGCCCCCAAGCTTTCCCTTTACTTATGACCATGTAGAACACCTTCAGCCAAACCCACTAATTTCTTACAACTTGGGAGTTCTACAGTATCAACCAGAAAGGGCTGCAAAGCAAAGGTTCTGGAAGGGCTAATGAGAAATAGTATACACATGCAGCGTCCAGGCTTTGTGCTTTGTGAATCCTGGTTTTTTTTTTTTTTTTAATTTTTTTTAATTGCTGCTTTCCATCTTTATTGAATGTTAAATAGAGCAAAACACTGACTTTCAGACAGTGACATTTTGTGGCCACCACATTCAAACTGAACTCTGACCCAAGACACCCTTCTTTGTGCCATTTTTTCCTCTTGCTTTTGCTGGACAAACCTGTCTGTTCTTCCCCCTGAACTGTACCACTTCCTCAGCCCTTTTCCTTTCTGTCCATAAGCCTGCATGGCTGCAGTTTTTCAGGCTGCTCCTGGTGAGGCTGTATGCCCTGTGTCCATACTGTTCCCTGGGACAAACCTTCCTCCTGTCTTTACACCTGCAGTCTCCAAGAGCCCCTGATGACAGATCATCTAGGTGAGGATATCCAGAGGGGTTAACTGACCCTCTAGAACTGGAAAAGAATGGGAGAGCACAGTTTGGGACACTCCTTCTCTACACATAGGCCCTCTGTGGCTTTTTGGTCCCTCTGTGCTGGCTGTATGTGTGGTTTGTCCCCCTCCTGCCCTGGCACCCTGCAAGGTGACAGGAGTGAGAGAACATGTTCCCATTATAGAACTGCTTCATTCCAAGGGGCTTGCTGGCCTGGGTGACTCTGACAGGTGGGTTTTATTGAGAGAATTTATACACATGAGAATGTAAGTGACCACAATTATTTCACTGTGAAAAATTGAGAGGGAAAAAAAGTCTGTGTCTATTTTCAGTAGAGAAATGGAGTGGGTTGAGTGAGAAAAGGGTGAGGGTAGATCCACAATGTCAACCTTGGGTATTCCTAATTTTTAACTATTCAAGGGGTGGGGAGGGGAAAATGTAGCTAACTGAAGCAGCATGGAATGTGACAGGCTGTTGTGAGAGAGACACCTTTACAGATGCAGAGAGTATCTCCTTGCTTTCCCTACAGAGGATTGTGCCTCAGTCCCAGCTGTTTCTCCAGTCAGAGATCAGTCTTAATAAGGTCCACCTGGCACAGAAATTCCTGTATAATATGCTTTGTTTGTTGCTGAATCCACTTTTAAGATTTTCTTCATCTTCCAGCCTATTAATATGTGGCATGTCAGTTTGCTTCAAATTAGCAGTGTTTGTATAGGATTAACTTGTACACATTTACACTCAGGGGATTTATCTTCCTTAAGTCGCTAAGCTCCTATTTCTTCCAACATCCATTTACTCAGAACTCCTATTAATTTAGCACATCAAAGTGACTTGTTTTGCTCTGTTTTCAGAATACAATACTGGGCAGTTCCAATGGCTACCACTCCAGCCCCCTAAAACAGCAAACTTCTGCCAGCCTTCCTGGCATTTGAATCAGGTTGCACATATGTCAAGCAATTGAGTGTGGTGCACATCTCTCTGTTAACTATGGGATGATGTACCTGCCCTCTGCTCTCCGACATGTTCTCCCCTAGGCCTCCCTGCTGGCTTCCACAGGGAGGGAAGGTGCTTTGGGGAATGGCTGAAAAGAAGAAAAGAGGGGTATGGTGATAGAAAAGGTATGATCCTCACCTTTCCCTCTGCCCGCTTCATTTTCCTGACCTTGGCCCCAGTTTAGCTGGATGTGTTGGGTGCACTGTGAAGCCATGCCTCAAGACCTCTCACATGCACAGAAAGTGCTCACAGTGTTAGTCTGAACAGAGTCCTAACCTTTTGAAGGCATTGATGGATTTATCCATCAAGTGTTTCATAAGGCGTTTTTGTGTCATCATTAGAGATTAGAAAGGTTTTCTTTTTCATATAAGAAAGATCTTGGCTTTCTTTGTTCTGATGGTGATCTTTGACAAGACAAGTAATCCTACTCACTTTGTTAAAACCTAAATAGCAGTACATTAATAAGTGTCTGGTACAAAGAACTGATAAATGTAATCAAATAGGTTTTAAGCTAAAGCTTGTAATTCAGTCTTTTTTCTTCTTTTTTTTTCTTTTTTTTTTAGGAAAAAAAGATCATAGGAAACACTATACTTATTGTGCCTTCTTATTGTTCTGGAATCCATTGGCAGCAGCAAAGTAGTCCTTATGAAAACCATTCTTAATTTCTGTTGTGACAGAGGGTTCCTTTATAGCTGTTCTTGAAGGAGCCTTCCGGTATGTCTATAAAAGCAAAATCCAAAGTAAATACTTGGATTTATTTAGAGCCCCCCAAACACTACTTATGGTTAACTGTAAATGGAGCTGACTGGTGTTTGTTGATGTAGATGTTTATATTTGCTTCAGACTGCATTAAGGGTACTGTACTCTTTTCACTGCTGTGGGTGATGTTACTTTACTTGTATTACTGTAATACTTGATGTCAAAAGAGATTTCAAGCCTTTAAACTAAAAGCTCTACGTATGCAGGCAGGCTGGAACAGTCCCTGCGAAACGAGGTTGAAGTAAACAACGCGGAGTTGTTTGTTTCTCTTTTTCTAAGGAGGGAGAAAGACTCAAAAACTTATCCGACAAAGTACAATGCAGACCTCCTAAGCACTGAACGTGGTACCTGACTTGTTGGACAAGTGCAGAAGAGCTGAGCTGCAATGAGGAGGTCATTACTGAATAGCTCTCTCACAGGCATTACTGTATCTATCATTAAGTGACATATATTTTAATACAAACACAGTTTAAGTCCTGCTGCTCATTCTGCATCTGAGTCCATCAATACTGCTATCCAAAAAGTTATATTTTCCCCACTCTTGCCAGAGACCTCTTGGAAGAGTGCTTACCTTAACGTAAAAGTTAATAAAGAGAATGACCAGTGTGGCCATGTAGGAGGACTGGAACATGAGGCAGCCAAATGGGAATCCACACGGCTTCACAGCTGCACTAAGTGTGTGCACAATAGTGAGCAGAAACTGGATCTGTGGAGGCAACATAATGCATGAGAAAGGGTCAGTGCTAGCTAAATCAGATGCAGCAATGTCCACTAGTCCTGCTCTTTCAAAGTTTGAGTACTCTTGAAAACTATCCCTAACCTCTGAATGTATTGTGAGGGTTAGGTTTACAACAGCACTCTTATGAAATTAAAAAAAAAAACCACAAGGGGTCAAAAGGTCTTGGAGCTGGCTGGAGGTGTCTCTGTTAGATGGTTTTTATCACTTTTAAATCAGTTTTTCTGTGACTAAGGAGCAGTCATTTTCTATGCAACTGTTCAAAAATAACAGAATTTTGTTGACTGAGGAGTTTCTACTGTATTGTAGAAATAATTTCTGAACAGCATTTCCTTTATTAAGTTATATCAGGCTGCACTATTGACTTATGTTGTGTGATACTTCAATTCTAACTGGCTGAATTCTGTAAATAGCAATGTTCTTTTATAGTTCATTTCCTCCTCTCTCACATTTTGAAGGATTTCTGGTAGCCAAATTGAAAGTAAAATAGATACATACCAATTGGGCCTGAGTGAGGTATTTCTTCCACCAGAGGTACTTGCGCATGGATGGGATGACTGACAGTCCATAATAAGAGTACATAAGCACATGGATAAAGCTATTCAAAGTGGGTCCAAAGAAACCTAGAAAAATCCATCAGGGAAAAATTTTTTATATATCAACTGCTAAAAAGTGAGGGAAGATATTATTGCTTGTGAAGTCTCTTGCACATGGTAAGTATTCCTTTCATGCTTATCCCTTGCTAAAGACATTCCTGATATGTAGAGATGCTGTCCTAGGGACAACTGACAAACTGAATGGTACTTCTTACAGGGTTTTTCTTATGCTGACTACTGTATTTTTATCCCATATTTTTCTTCTCCTCCACTTTTTTTTCTATTCTGTACTTTACAGGTTATTTTTTAATTTCCCTCCCAACCTTCTTCCTGCTATGAGTCTCCCCATTATCTAGGTAAGCTTTAAACAGTGCTGTAGATGACTTTGCTGCTAGTATGGCAGCTTAAGGTCCTGGGAGGCACCCATGCTCCTGCTCTCTGATGCAGTGAGTAAGGGCTTTGCTCTGAATTAAAATAGCCCCTTGTGGCTGTGTTTGAGCATCGCTCATTTTCTTCAGTGACTTTTCTGCTAGATGCAGATTTGCAGAATTTCGTCCCAGATAATACCTTGCTGCTCTTATTAGCTACACCTAGTCAATACTAGTTCTAGGGCAAGTTAATTATCCTCTGTACTTTAGAGACTACAGAGAAGTAGCAGCATTACTGTCTGCTGTACGCTCATGCGTTTGATGGCAGTGCTACAACAAGGCAGTCTTGCCAGTTCTGATTTTTCCACTGATTACTTAGCTACTGACTTTTCAGTCCCTTAACTATAGTAATGCAAAACTAGTACAAAGCGTGGGGACCAGGTTCAGACACATTAGAAGGCACAAACCCCCATTAATTTGTTTAGACCTCTAGAAACAGCTCCTGTTTCTAGATTTGCTATGAAATCCTTGATCCCTGCTTCTACCTATAACAGTGATTTACTTTGATTTTGTGCTGCTCACAGTAAGCGCCAACAATTATGAATTCTGTTTTTGGTTCTCAAAAACACCTGCAACAAGTTTCTTTACAAAATGTTACAATAGATTGAGGTGACTCCCTTTAGTAGCTTGGCAGAAAACTGTTTTTCCTCTCAACTCTGACAATACCTGCCACAGGATGCGGTGTGGAGGCCTGGAAAAGTGTGCATGTTGTGAGAGAGATGAAGTAGTTCCCTGCTGTTTGGACTCACACAAATGCCAAGTGACCAGTCTGTGGCACCATACGTCTTCCCCTCCTCAACAGGGAAGATGATGACAATTACATATCCTTCTAAGAGCCAAGCAGTTTTTAGAGATTCCTTTTGTGAAGTATTTTGAACCCAAAATACAATAAGGCAAAGGATGCTGCTATTTGTACATGGAATACTAGATTGTATTGATCACTTCTGGCTATCCAGTGGTTTTACTGCCTGAATGGGATGTGTTCTCATATAAAACAGGACGAACTCAAACTGGTATTTTAATTAGCAATTAGCAAGTAAAGTATCTTGCTAAAGCAGAGCATCAGATTGATGCATACAGGAGTCAAACCTGTAAAAGTGCTACTGATAGCAGTTGTTGTGATTGATACCGACTTTACCAGGATCATGATTCCTACATCAGCTTTTAGAGTAGGTCTTGTATTGATCACTCTTGTGCACTACTCAGTAATGTTGTGCTTAAAAGTGGTTTGAAGAGAAGTAAATATGAGAGGTTGTGGTGGCTAAATGGAAAACCTAGGGCCTAACACTCAGGTATTTTTGGCCTGAACTTTGAACCATTCTTTTAATTTTACTGCAGTCTGCAGGTGATCAGCAGTTCTGAAAGGCTGTGAACCTTAAAGGTGCTACCACATCACACAGTGACACACTTCCTTTGCACGCTGATGTGATTCCCCTCTAGCCACAGCTGACTTATACCCCAGGTTAGGGAACAAACACTTACTTTGCCCACAAGGTATCCAGTTTAGAACACACCACCAAATGTTAAACATAGTGGCATGGTGATACACATGAAGGAAGGTGATCTGGCTGCTTTTCTTTCTCAGTACAAAGAAGATAGTGTCCATGAATTCAATTACTTTGGAAAAATAATACCACCACAGCACCTTGGCTACCTGTACAAGAAAGAACAAAGCAGCAGGAAATCAATATCTGTCCACACAACAGCTTAAGTATTACTGTACATCTTCAGTCCCTAGGCATGCAACTTCTCAGAAGGCATTAATATGCTATTGAAGGAGAAGCATGAGCTCTGGCTTCAAATTTATTTTCCTTTTCAGTGAATCAGTTTTGGAAAAAGCTGCACATCTTTTATGTGATTGTATAAATACATGATTATCAAAATATAATTTAAGAAATATAAACTTTTAGGAAGAATTTTCTAATTCTTCAGATTTTTTTCTTTTTCAGAGGTGCAGTTTTGTGGGTTGTAGAATTTTTGGTTTGGGGGTTTTTTTGGTGTTTTGTTGCTTTGTCTTTTTTTTTTTTTAAGGATGCTATCATTTATATTTTTTTGACACTGAACAGATTTTGCTGCCAGCTTCTTTTTAAAAATGTAAATTCAATACTCAATATAATGAAATATATCTTTCTCTAGAGAAGAGACATTTTATTAGAGCTCAGGATATGTCTTAGGACAGTTAAAGAAAGATAGAAAGGGGGAAAACACCTTGTTCATGGGAAAAGGCATAACACAGGCAAATTTTAAGGGTTGGAGGAAATTACGTAAGTTAACCAATCTTTCTGCCCTTGAGCGCCAATGTCATCTGGAAAACAAATCTGATATGGGGTGTGACAGAAGGTTAATACATGGAATTGCTGCGATGCAGAAATAAGGGCTGAAACTAGAGATGGGTCAAGCCAGCAAAACGTCTCTGCAGGTTTCCAGAGTTTACAGCTGGGCTTAAATCAATGTCCAGGTACAGCCCAACAAGACTTACCTTTTATATCTTTTATCTTTGTTCAAAGTTTTTAAAGGATCTAATTCTCTGTTTTAATAGTCAGGCAACACTGTTTTGACTACAGGCTTTTCGAAATATTTCCTGTTGTGCTTTCCACTGCAAGGATGCATCTATATTTAATCAAAAAGGTTACACTACTTGTTCTCTACCAGCTATTGGGCAACCAGACTAAAATGTTCATGTTAAAGATGTTACTGATAGCATCCTTATAACTGCCTTGAATGCGTCAGGGACGTGGAGGGAAGGATTGCTGCGGATGCTGAGGGCTGAGCTGCTGCTGCCTCTCACCCGGATATCGGCCTCCCCTGCACTGTGGAGGTTCTGGCACTGCAAGTTGTAGCCGCCTTCCCATGTGGCAAGGATGAGCTGGAAACAGAAAACAGAGGAATTATGTTCATGAACAGACGGAGTAGTTTTTACCCCTGCCGTTGTTCTGTGTTTATCGAAAAAAAGCAGCATGGAAGTATGGTAGATACCCACTTCTTCCATGAACTGATGCTCTTAAACCAGATAACTTGCTAATATTTTGTATTTTAAAATAGGAAAGGCATCAGTTGTGTTGTAGATACACCATTTCAGTGTACATCTATCCCATTTCTCTGGCTTTGGAGCCTCCAAGGCACCCGTTAAAATCTTTCATTACTTAATGCAGTGATCCTTGCTCCAAAGCTCATGCTTGAACATTGTATCTCTGTCCTGAAGTGGTATGGATAGAGCTTAACACAGCTAATTGTCCAAAACTCTACTTGAGAAAAATTCCCTCAGGCCAAGCGAGCAAACAGTAGTTCAAATCCACAGCAGTGCAAGGGGAGAAACATTTCTTATTGCCATACACATCTCTTTATCCTACACTGCTAAATGCTGGAGGGTGGACATAGTGCTGAATGGAGACATGAAGAGGCACACAAGCAATTTCTTGATGCTGCATACATCACATTGGGAAGCAGACAGAGAAATGAAATACCAGCGTACCACACTGGGATGGAGCAGAAGGTTTCTAGAAAACTGTATGGTGGGTTTTGATGTGGAATATTTTTATAGTAATGACCACCTAAAGGACTCTGCATCCTTTTTGGAAGAGGGAGCATCACCTCTTGTCTACAAATGCTATGAAGAATCCATTGATTTTGAAATGGTCTTGTTTATTCTTGAACGTGTGCAAATTGGGGGTTGGGGGCAAGCTGAGCAATTCATGTTCTGGGGACTGTCTCAATCTCTACAGGTGATGCAGCGAGCAGTGGTGGGAGAAATACATGGAAATGTTGTGCTGTAAGCAGAATTGCAAAATGCTGGGAGAAGTGGGCTTCTTTCAGCTCTGGCGCTACATTCACAGGGATGGTTTCTGTCAGCACAGAAGGGATGATTTTTCCCTTCAGTTCACATTGCAAACTAGTCTCCTGTATTGAATCTGTGATAGTCTGTACAAAAGTGAAGCAGAGATATTCTCAGTGATCAAACTGAATGAATTCATAGAGTAAATTCATTAAAAATTACAATTGATAATTATTATCTGGAGAATTAGAAAATAGCCTAGAATGTTTATTATAAATTAAAATTGAAATGCAATAAAACCTGGAGAACCAGGGTCTTCTACTATTTTTCTTCTGAATTGCAACTCTGTGATTGTCCCTGTAATTCTAACTTAGCTCATGTACGTGGCCAAAATAACCCATATAGATTGCAGAGAGAGATGAAAATAAGCAAGTGTTTTATAGATAACTGCTATATAACAATTAAACATGAACACTCATTTTTGGAACAGCCTTTCAGTGAAACAGTGTTTCAGTGGATTCACCTGCAGCATGTGCCAGAGTTCACCAAACCAAACAGTATGGGATCAGGATCTAAAAACAGGGGAAGCAACAAAAACCCAACCAGAGTTCCTCATACAAATGCTCGGTGCAGACGAAACCACAACTTGTCTTGCCAGGTTGGCCTCTGCTTGGGTGTTGTGCCTGCAAGCACACAGGATTGGGACACATGGGCTCCTCTCCCTTCTCTGCTGTGGCAGTCAGATGGGAAGTGGGACATGGGCTGCACCTCTCCAACAACCTGCAGAGGTGCTGAAGAGAAGCGGGGTTAAAGATTTGAGAAAAATAATTATGCCATTTCATTTCCATATTATCTTTCAAAAAGCTGCTGAGTGGAAAGGGGGTCATTTCTGTTCTCTGAGTAGGAGGTAGAGGACATGCCAGTTCCCCATCTGTGCCTCCTGTGGCATGTCTATGGTCCCCAGATCTGTCCCTGTGCCGCAGCTGCCACTAGACAGCTACTTTATGAGGGATGAAGAGTCATTACTGCATGATTGCGTTTCTGGGCAGCTCCTCTTGGTGCCTTCTTTGTGCACTCTTCTGCCTTGGATTTTGTCTCCAAGTGAGAGGTGACTGATCCCCAAGCTGAGTCTTTTGGAATAGGCAAGCAAAGCTTCATTGACAGGCTGCAGCCGCATATCTGCTCTCGCTTGTGTCTTGTTACTTGAAAAATGCTGAAGAAAATGGAATTGTCATCTTGTTCTTGGCTGGGAACAATATGGTCAAGCAGTGCTGGAGTGTCGGGAGCTCATCTGGAGGCAGTGTACAGCATGCCAGCAGGCTGCAGTGGTGACATCTGGAAGCTTTGTAAGGCATGGCCTCAAACATGGGTATTAACACCTCTGCCAGAAACCTACAGTGCAAGATCTACTTGCAGGAGCAGGAAGTAAATGATATTTCCTCTTGCTGTTTTGTTTTTTTCAGTCAGCTGTAATGAAACCCTCAGTGGCTGTGCAGGTGGGAACAGTGATAGCATGACCATCTCGACGCCCTTGTGATTGCAGGGAATTGAAATTATGACCCATAAACCCCCAAAACTCTAACAATAAATAAAGAAGAAGAGGGAACTACTTTTCCATTCTTGTGCATTGACTAGGGAGGACCCTTTCTCCTGATTTTACTGAGAAACTATAAGATTTCATTGCGAATATGCACTATTGCATTTTGTTGTATTCATACCTGAGTTACTTTTTGTAACTTAAGTCTGTGATATGATGTGCCTGTAGTATTTTTTATCTAAAGCTCTTCAATAATTTTACCTTATGAGGCATGCAATTTTGTAACATTTTTTCCAAGATTAATGAAAACAGTTTCACCTATTGCATTCTATATCTTTAAATTCGTACTTTTCCTTTGCTTAAATTGGTCAAATTGTTCATTTTTCTTTTAATCTCACCTACTTTTTTTCAGGTTCCAATTGCAAAAACACTTTACTCTTTCAGCTAATTTTTCTCTTCCTTTTAAAACAAACTCATCTCCTTGCTTTGCTGAAGAAATGTGCCCTCATAAAATTTTCTGCTGCAGTATGTGAAATGTTGGTTCACAGAAATTTGCTAGGAAAATTTGCTATTTTAGATACTTTGCTTAGTCTGTTTTACGACTGTTCTGATTTGTATAAAATTACAATAAATTGATTTTTCAAAATTCTTCTATGTGTGTTGTTTTGTCTTAAAGGTTAGGAACTTTCCTGGTAGTGCTAAAGGTTTAGGGCTTTTTTTAAAGTATTCCATTCACAGGTCCCCTGTTGACAAATGAAATGAGAAAACCCTTGGAGGCTGAGAAAGAAAATCAGTATTTCTTTTCAACTACACAATTTTTTAACTTGGTAATTGAGAAATCTGCAACTCTTTATAGATAGTCAACATGCAAATGGAGAGCAAGCTTTAGAGTGAGAATACCACTCTGTCTGACTTCAGGGTTTTATTTGATTTCTTTTATTCATTCTTTCATCACTCTGTATAATGTCAGATTTTGCAGATCACTCTGTTCGCATATTTCCCAGTCATTTTACTTGGCAGAAGAGTTTCCTCTGGTTTGTGTCTGCATTTCGAGAGCCACCAGCTTAGAGTGAAGGTCTTTTTCTGACTTTTTTAACCTCAGTCTTTCACATCAGGTTTTCTGTAGCTCAGTATTTCTTTTCTCTGTTGCAGGTACCTTACATACTACTGTGCGTCCTTTAGGAAAAAGAGAAGAATTCACTTTGAGTTTTGACTCTTCTGCTTTGCGTGATAATTTTCAAGATTTTTGGCTGATTTCCTAATTAAATTAAAAAAAAAAAAAGTGGTGGGGAAACTTGGAAAGCAAAGAGTACTTTTTATGGAATCCTGGTGATCCTAGGCCACGACTTTCACGTTGGCTCTCAGTGATGTGGAAGGTAAGCAGCTTACCCAATGATGCTAAATAAGCCAGCTGCCTATCTGGAACAGAAGCTGGTACCTTCACATGAGATATTTTGTTACCAGGTCTCTTTTCCTCTGATACCAAGGTCATATGTTACTTGTACTGTTTCAGTAACGTTCCCTTTCATACACTGAGCACTCTCACAGCTCTGTAGAGCTGGTGCTCTTAATCACACAGAGATGGTGCAAGTATAGGATGTATTAAAGACATGAGAAATCCCCTCTCTCTTTCAAAACACAAATTCTCTCCCTCTAGCAAATAATCCTTTGAATCCTTTGCATTCTTGGCAGCCTATCCTGAAAATAATACTAAAACATGTGTTGTTTGAAGCTATTTGGAAAATCAGATCACATAAAGAGAAAACAGTTGTCTTGTGAAAAATTTCTGCTAAGTAACAATATCCTATTAATTAGTAGAGTTTTCATATTTTTGTATTTTGCTGTTGCCCTAATGTTGTTCTTAATAGATACCAGTTTTTACACCAATAAATGACTTCTATTTGTCTACTCAATTATAACCAGCACGAGGATTCATGAGAGTTGTTTTGCCACAACAGTCCAACTCATGCCTTATTTTTTTAAGTGAGGAATCTCATTGTTCAGGAATGAAAGCCAGTTCCTCTGTCAGAAATTTCAGGGAAGACGGGCAGCAGGTACCAGAAGATGATGTAATCCTCTCATTTTGCTGAGTAGCAGACTAACCACCAAGAGCCTGACCCAGGGGCCCGTGCCCTGCTCATTTCAAGCTTTCAACTTTAAAAGTCTCACAGCTGTAACTTGTTCTTGCATCTGTCCTCTAGTGATAGGGTAGAAAGGAAAGCAATGTGGCTTTCTGAATGGATATTCCCATTTCTACTGACCGCTGTTTCTCTGTGCTTTTTGAGCTGTAGAAAAATCTCTCTGCATGGTTGGGCCTTCTCAGAGAGAAAATGTCTAGAAACAATAAGGTATTCCCCCTTGTCCCAGGGCCAGAGAAGGACAGAGGATGGGGCATCAGCACCTGGTTACATCTGGCTGGTGGTCACCAGTACAGTTCCTCAGGGCTCAATTCTAGGGCCAGTGTGGTTCAACATACACATCAATGATCTGGGGGCAGGAGTTGGATGCACCATCAGCAGGTTTGCTGATGATATGGAATAGGGAGGTGCTGTTGGCTCTCTTGAGAGACAAGAGGCCTTGCACAGGGATCTAGATAGATTGGAACATCAGGCAATCATCAGCGGCATGAAACTGAACAAGAACAAATGTTGGATCTGGCACCTGAGACAGAGTAACGTGGGCAGAAGTATAAACTGTGGGAGGAGTGGCTGGAGAGCAGCCCTGCAGAAGGGGGTCTGGGGGTGCTGGGCAGCAGCAGCTCAGTGTGAGCAGCGTGTGCCCGGGCAGCCCAGGGAGCAAACCACGTCCTGGGGTGAATTGGACACGGCACAACCAGTGCTCAGGAGAGGGGATTATCCCACAGCATTCAGTGTTAGTGTGGCCTCACCCTCAGCACTGTGTGCAGTTCTGGACCCACAATTCGAGAAGAATGTGAAGGTCCTTGAGTGTGTCTAGAGGAGGGCAACAAAGCTGGTGACAGAGCTAGAAGGCCTGTCCTGGGAGGAGCAGCTGAGACTTTGGGCTTGTCTAGTTTGGAGTTTGGAGGCCGAGAGGTGACCTCAATTGCTCTCTGCATCTTCCTGAGGAGGGGAAGTGAAGACAGAAGTGCTGAACTCTTCTCTCTGGGATCCAGAGACAGGAATGGTGGGACACACGGTACTTGTTCAAACCTGCACCAGGGGAGGTTTTGACTGGACACTAGGAAGCATTTCTTTACCGTGAGAGTGGTTAAACCCTGAAACAGGCGTTCTAGAGAAATGGTCAAAGTCCCAAGCCTCAGTCAGTCCCAAGCCAGTGTTTAAGAGGCATTTGGTCAATGCCCTCAACAGCATGGTTTAATTTTTGGTGAGCCCTGAAGTGGTCAGACAGTTGGACTAGGTGGTCACTGTAGGTCCCTTCCAATTGAAATAGTCTATCTGGTATATTGTCTGTCTATGTGGAAACAGCTCAGAAGGAAAGCCAAAAACTAATAATGGACTTAGTATTCAAATAATTAAAGTTCCTCTTCAAAGTGTAGAGTGGGAGGATGAGCACTAGTGTCCTTGTGGAAAAAAACAGAGCAAGATGCCTCTTGACATTATTAAGGGTAATGTGTTTTATTGAGTTTTCTAAGGCATTCCAGCCCTCAGGTCAATTAAAACAACTTGACCTGGCCACTGTTCTCAAACAATGCCAGTCCTGCTAAACTAAGTATAGGAGTCTAATCTGTCTGTGTAGCAAAAAGAAGTGTTTAACTTGAAGTGTGGTGAATCACTCATTTCCCTTGGCTGTAGGAGACTTTTGCTAGTCCTTGTGAATGGCAGCTCCTCCGTGGATCTCTAGACTTGGAGAAAACAGTTCTAAAAGCAGTTTTCTGATGGCCACACCCCAAAGAAAAGGAGTCTAGCCAAACAATCAGGACAGTGTCTCAGGAAGGAGAGGGGAATGACTTTTTTTTTTTTTTTTAATGAATTTTAACGTGGAATGCCTGAGAAGATTATCAGTGTCTAAAAACAGAGACCAGATGCTAATAATCTCACATGATTTTCCTTTTTTAGTTTTTTAAGGGAAAAATCAGCTCTTTGCCTGTAACATGACTCACTTCCACAAGCATGCAACATCTGAATTGTCTTGCTATCCCCAGGCTGGAGTGAAGCACATCACAATGTTACTGAGGCCATCACACTTTTACATGATAACTCAGTGAACAGAGGAAGGAACTATTAATCACTTTTGATTTGCCATTAAATCAGTCTTAAACAATGCCTAGAAAGCTGTTTCTTTTGGCGGGGACACTAAATTGTAAAATCACCTGTGAATAGTATTTGCTGGAGAATATCTCTCTACAGAGGTTGCCTATTTTCAGACAAGACTCCAAGAAGTATGGTATAACCCCAGATTTTAGATGGATAGCTAAGATGCAGGACAGCCTGAGTTTTCAGATTGATGCTCTTGTGCCCTGAAGATCTCGGGATAATCTGTAGTCTGGCAAGACTATAAACACTATTGGGAAGCAACCTGGGCTGGATTGTTCAGCCCAGGACTAGATAACTCCAGAAGCCTGGTCCCAGCCCTGCCACGTGATCAGTGCCTTTGTTTCCCCAAATGTACCAACTCAGTGGTGGTGTTGTGCCAAACAAAACCAGGCACTGAATAGGAAATACCCCACGAGATGTTTCACAAGTGAAGTATTTTTTTGTTCCTCTTTATGATGCATTCAGGATATTTTTCGTGGTGTCAAAAATGTAAAAAGCATGCTTTGGGCTACTGCTTGGTGAGAGTTTCCACATCTCCATGGGTCTAGTTAGAGGTCCAATAATTGCATGCATGGTGTCTCCCAAAAAGAGATTGGCTACCTCTGTAAAACAGGAGCTGGAGTTTGCTATCCCAGCCTGCAGCACATACAGCTGGACTCCATGTTGGATCTCTCATGCAAATGAAACATTGTAACTAAAAGGATACTGGTTATTCCAGAGTGGAGAAAGTATGTGGTCCCACGCTTTCTTCTTTTTTTTGGGTCAGAATGTTCATAACACAGTGACAAAAATAAGAGCCCTTTCCCAAGTGAAGCTTTGGTAAATGTTTGATTTTTTTTTTTTTGTCAACCAAAACTCTTTCAAATGTAAAGCCATGTTGTTGAGAAACTCCCAGGCAGTTCCATTTAATACCTTTCCATTAAATGGGAGACTGATAGAAGGATTAGTGAACTAATGATTTCAAAATAACTTGAAATCAGTTATGAATGATAATTACTTTGAGTGTTGCTGTTGTCTGGGATAGTGGAATAGGCTAAAAGAAATCCCTTCTAGCCTTATTTTCCACAAGTCTATTACATCTGTTCTGAGTAGCTCCTGTGTGTTATTTTGTGACACCAGTGATGGTATCAGATTTGTCATTGTGAAAAACCTCAACATATGAAGTTTTACTCTTGATTTCCAGTAAAGTTCTCCTGAATTCTATTTGAATGTCCGGGTGAGACCCAGAGCACTGTCTTTTTTTGATGGGGAGGTTAAATGTTCTACCTAAATGCAGAGCTCAGAAAGGTCAGTATGAAAGATGTGGAGAACACAGAGGTTGAAAACTGAGAAGTGAGGACAACATGTCCAGCTGGAATAACTGTAGGCAAGGACAGCAAAGTCAGCTCCTCAGGTCTCCAAACAAATTATTCAATTAAGACAGAGGAACACCTGGTTATGTAACTCTATCTACTCAAAGTTCTTACTTGCTCAAAAGAGCTGTTTGCTCTTGTCCTTACATTTCACTGCTTTACAATTCCCTTTTGGTGACCTTTTGCTGTCTAGGGGTTTTTTTTTCCTCACTTCTCCCTTGTTCAGATGATGGAGAAGTGCACCTGATCTCTTCTGGTTTCTCACTTTGTTCTTTTTCTCTTGCTCCCCTAAGGTTAAGACAGTCTTCCTGTACTAATTAGAGAAATACTTCCAAGGAAGCCTTCACCTCAAGCACCAATCCTTATAGATCTAGAATCATGCCCTACTTCTGTACTTAATTTACATTTGTTAACTTCTGAACAATTAATGAAGAGAGAAAACAATAATTTACCACAATCTTGAAAAGAAAAACCAAAAAAAAACCACCAAAAGCAAGCTTATGTTGAACTTTCTATAGTAAAATTCCAGGACAGATGAAATTGGATAAGATCTGTGTCTTTTTTACCTTCCCTCATCATCTGCACTGTTAAAGCTGTCCTTAGAACTTCTGCTACACAAGCTCTATCTTTTCAACACTTGTACAGACAGGAAGCAAATCTTTCTGATGTCAGCCATGATAATGATGGAATAAAACACAGTTTAATTGCTCCTATTTTTCAGTTTGTTCCTTTTGTTTTGCCCTGTTATGCCAAATTCGGGCATTATATTTGGCTTACTAGTAATCTGTGAGGTGTAATCTCAGTTGCAGCGTGTAGGGTTAAAAATGGTGGCTGATGGACCTGGTTGTACCAGCACTGTGCTTTTGACCCTTCCCTGCTATCAGAGGATACATAGAAAGCAATTCTGGTATTCTTGGGAATCTTCACACCATCTTGTCATCTGTAAATCTGCAAGCTGTGACTATAATTCAGAATTTGGATTTATTGTGGGATGAATTTTCAGCTCCTAGAAACAGGTAAAGCAAAGTTGATTTACTGATTTTTATTTTATTTAATCCTGTAAGGTAAAAGACTTTTCTTCTGGTTTCTCTAGAAAGGTTAATGGACTGGGCTGGCAATACCTGTGAGTGCTGCTCTTTCCCCTTTGCTTTAAATTAAGGGGCCCTCACGTGCAAGTCCTGCCTTTCTCACATGGATGTGGTTGCTTGCTTACAAATCCTATGGATTTGTAATAAGTCTGAGAAGCTATCTGGGGATACAGGCAGCTTGAGACATCACGCCACCCCTATGCTAATGACACCTATCTCCAGATCTCTTTTTTAATCTGACCCAAATGGTGCCAGTGTCCTGGTTTTCTCAGTGCCTGATCAACAAAAGGACTTGGGTGAGACCTTGATGACCAGCTGAGATTTAATTTAAATAGGGCAGAGGTGATACTTACTGCTGGGGAAAGCAGCCTAAGACCCAGGGAGAGATTATGTCTTTTCCTATTAATGAGAGAGAGTATCCTCACCTGAGTAATTTCAGAATTCAGAGATCAGCATTGGTCTCCCAGTTTTAATTTATCATTGGACTTGTGACAGTTTTATCCTGTGGCCTCTCATGCTTCAGACAGAATGCCTGAATTGTGGTTTGTGAGCACATAAAAGAATTTTAAAATATTCACAGACATGATTGGTTTTCACAATAAGCTGGTTTTCTGCTCATGGTTGGTACTTTTAGGATCTTAGGTAGAGATTTGTGTAGAGAAATGGCATCTATGTCTTCAGTAAAATTGTTAAAAGTTTTGACTTTTATAAAAATTAAAAGGTGGTGGCTGTTCTTCCTTATGCAGATTTTTGGCCACGTTGCAAGAAATTGTTGGATTGGTAGAGTTATCTGAGGTTATGAATACTTAAGGGTACAGAGAAATACACAACCAATAACAAACTTCTGATGCAGGTTTCTTTGGCAGCAGCAAGGATGGAAGGAATTGTCTTCTGCCTCCCCATCAGTGCACATGCAGCCTGCCTAATTTAAGCACAGTACTTTGTCTAAGCTTCAGGTACTTGAAAAAAAAGTGCTCCAAAACCAAGTGCCCACTTCTGCATCATGTTTGATTGGGAGAGGTAAGAGCATTTGATGATGTCGATGAAATCTCTTTGCCTAACTAAAAAGTCTAGATTAAGGTCTAATAAACTGCCCTTCTGGGGGCCTCCAGAGGCACCCAACTCCTTCTTGACACAAAAATTTTGAGACGTCTCAGTAGGATGGGGGCAGCTGGGCAGAGCTGTTTATCTTTAGACCTTGTCCTTGGGGGATAGTAGGGGTATCTGACCTCACACTGATGGCACATCTTAGAGTTGTCCTGGAGCTGTTCCTCCAAGTACTTTGCGGATTGGTTGACCTCAAAGCTCATAGAGCTAAAATCAGCTCCCAGATAGTTCATGCCTATGGTGCAGTGCATGGAGCTCTGGCTCAAAAGAGGAATCTGCCCTTGGAGACTTAGAAACAGCCTTTTTTTATGACTTTTTGCCACAGCCTTTGTTTTCTTGCCTTGAGGTTGTACAAATCAACTGTCATTAAGGGACAGCTAAACTAGTCAGGGGATGAGAGTGAGGAGATGAAAAACTGCAGCACAAGTACTCCCATCAGCAGATTTACGATGTTTCTTGTTAAATCCATCATATGGGATAGTCTGCATTTGGAGGTACACCCTTTTCTTTGAACAAGATATTTTTTTCTTTTGAATGTCTAGGAAGCAACCACCACATTCTGGTGCAAGAAATGGTGTGTGGCACCTTATAAATGAAACAAAGAAGAGATAAGAACAACAATACCCATTACTGGGTGGTTCTTGTTTGTTTGTGGGTTTTTTTTGGGGGGAGGGGTGGTTCTTTTTTGGTTGTGTGTTGTTTTGGGGTTTTTTTGTATCTCTGTTGTAGAGTTTATTAATTTGTGATTATCCCTGGTACAGAGACCAGAGGGGTTTAGATGCAGTGGGAGGATGGAGGAATAAAACAACTATTATAGATGTGTCTAACTAAGAATTAATCCTGAATCACACTCTCTGGAGGGATCAACTTGTTTACATAAGAAACCACCGTGCAGAATGTGCTAAATATAGGTAACTCTTGCCTTAAAGAGCTTAATGTCCCCAACAGACAGAGACAATAAGGGGCAAAGAGAAGCTTTGGAAATTAGACATTTTGAAGTCATCATGAATTTATTCTGTACTGAAGATGATTTCTGCTCTCCCATTTGCCTGTTTTTCTTCAGCAGGGATGTGCAAGCTACCTCAGGCAGGTCTGCAAGTCTTAACTTCCTTTCTGCCCCTTCACAGGAGAGGCTGTGATAGGAGCCAGGCAACTAGACTATGAAAAATACAGAGCTGCTATTATGGAAGTGTGTTTTGTACCGTGTAAAACCAGCCTGACTGTCAGTCCAGAGCTAAGACGGAAATCTGCAGTAAAACAGCTGGCAGTGTAGATCAGTCATCGTGTTCCCAAAAAATGCAGATTGTGGAGCTACAAGCTGGCACTGCCAGCCATGCCCAGCTGCAATCTGGGATGTATAAATCAGCAGCCTCCAGACTCAGAATCAAGGTATCAAGGGACTAATCTGAGAACTAACACAACTCAGCGACTGTCTGCAGCAAAGTTAGCCTCAGGAAGGACAGACCAGCGAGGCAGCTGAATGGTAGCTGACTAAGTAGTTCCTAAAAGGATGTGAAGGTGGCTGAAACCAAGTTTGCTTCATTCATACAAGTGAGACCTGCTAAAATTTTCTTTGTTCTTTCATTTATTTACTTGTGGCAGGCCAAATCAGACTGCAAGGGGAAGGGAGTAGCAGTATTATTTTCTATGCAGTTAATCCTTTTTGCTGAGTCCTGCTACTGCAGCCAGTTATCTGTATACCTTCAAGCAAAATGGGGATTTAAACATCAAAGGACTAATTTAAATTCTAGAGGACAATCCTCATGGAGTCATCAAACCTTCCAGCAATTGTGGTTGTTTCTCCTTTGCTCTAAACCTTATCCTGCACTTTCAGACCCTGCAGTAGCCTCTGAAGCCAGCTGGAGCTCTAACCAGGATGAAGCTCTATGTAGCACAATCAGTCCTTTGCACAAGGGCACAAATCTAAACTGCTGCTCAGCCTTTTGACCAGGCCAGTCACTTGGTGTGTAGTTCAAATTAATTTAAAACTGGAAATCTTTGGGGGTCCTGTTTGGCCTCTGAAAAGTTTCTTGTCCTACTGACAGAACAAGTTAATCCTTGTATTTCTCGTGGAAACTGCAGTTGTGGCCGAGAGCCCGGGGAGCGAGAAATGCCATGAGGCTGTGCAGGCAACACAGCAGTGTCAGCTCACACCTCCACAGGTCACACCATGAAATCAAGTACATTCTTCAGCCAGGGCTTCGCATGCCTGGGGTCACTCCTTAGGCCAAGTCAGAAAATGTTTTGTGGGTTTTGTCTTCTAGTGTTTGTTTTTAGGGGCCACAAGTAATGTATGTTATCACCCTAATATCAAAAGTACCTCAATGATCAGAAGGCTGAGAATGGGCAGCTCCCGAATAATATCCAAATATTGACTTTTGGCTTCTGCTCCCCACTGAGAAGGTGACAACACTCATCTGCTGAGGAGCACTGTTTGAGTCCTCTGTTGTTGCAAAATCATCAGACGCATTCAAACCTCTCTTTTGGTTCTGAATGGATCCTGATTTGTGTGAACATGTTCCTTCCTGATAAGTACTTGGAAAATAATCTATGTGACCATATTCAGCCTCCAAGCCCCACAGCTCTTGCTTTTGGATAAAGTGGGTAAGTTTTTAACATCTGTCTCTGACTGTCTGATTATGTGAGGAAAGCTTCTTAGTCATAAGAGCAGAAAAATAACATTTGAATTGTCAATATCATGAATAAATCAGTACTTGTTCTCATATATAAATCTGTACATATTTAAGCAGGGGTATTTGTATATGGAAAAACCATTCCATAGACAGTCACAGGAATGAAACACAATCCATGGTCATTTTCATGTGTGCTGAAAAACGAGGTGTAGGCCTGTTTGAACTGAGTGCCTGTTGCAGATTCAAATTTATGCTTGTAGATGCAGTCCTGGTAGCAGCCAGCTGTCCCAGGTGTGGACTATAGGTCAGCAAGGATGATCAAAATATGCCAAGATCTAAGATGAGAAGTTACTGTACAACTCACTGTCCAGTTGCTAAGGGCCTTTTTTTTGATCTTAAAGTTTATTTTGCTGCTGATTTTTACTTCCCTAGGAAAACTTCCCGTCACTAAGATATGCCTGCTAAAAACTGTGTATTGCTCACCTTTCTCATCCTCAATGCACGGAGGAACACTTACCTCTATGAGCATGTAGAAGGAAAGCAGTGTGATCCCAAGGTTATACACAATGAGGTGAGCCCTGAGAGAGAAAGGAGGCCTGTTCTTCATGAACTTTTTGCCCAGCCATATGCAGAGTAGATATGCTCCAGTAAGGAAAAATGTGGGAAGGTAGGAGTCCAAAAGGAACCATCCTCTAACCCTGGCATCTAAAAATAAAACACATGGAGCAGGCAATTAAGAAGGCTGTGGTAAAGTATTGCTAAAAAAAGTCACAATACATCGTGCAAAAAGTCTGCTAAAAGCATGAGAGTTAATCTGACATGCTTTGCTCACAAGAGCTATCCATTTCACCTCACCAAAACTGCATGCTACTTCAGAGAATGTGGGCTGAAAACTGCATGGAATTTCCTAATAATTTAAGGTCACTTAAATCACCTCATTTTAATAGTAAAGAGAAAATGAAAAGAAAAAATCCATTCTTATAGGCTTAAAAATTGAATTCAATGTTTTAACTTAGTATTTATTCAAATACTATCTTAATCTGCTCACTGGAGAGCGTGCAGATAGTGTTAAATACAGAATATGCATGTTATATTTCCAGCTCATATGTTTTAATTCTGTACTTGCCATACAGGTAGGAAGGTATATAACATTTGCCAGAAAACATTTATGCAGGGGGAGGACTTTTCCAAAACATTAAATATGAAAAGCAAGCGGCAAACATGTACTTTGATGGTTATCAAAGATCTTTGGCTGGGCAAGGGCTTGCTTTCTCACAGTTTCTGTCCCACTTGCCTGGTCCTGAAATGAAATATTAAGGTCAAATCCAGCTTGTCTTCTTCACACAAGTAATCCCATTGGCAGTAATCAGATAGTTCAGTGTATATGAGCAAAGCCTAATCCTAGATGACAATCTGGAGGCACAACTTTGTTGTCATATGAGCAACTGGATGTCAAGAGCAAAAGGAGTGTGCTTTCTGTTCTTTTTTTCTCCCCGTGATGGAGCAAAATCTAGAGTTAATTTTCCACAGCAACAATATTCAGCCATTTATCTGTGAAAAGAACAAGGGGGCATCTTGGCTAATTTTTAGAAAATTTACTCTAAATCTGTCACGACTTATGAAGTAAGTTAAGAAAGAAGTCAGTGAGGAGCTGTTGTGCAGGTCACACAGAAAGTAGTTCTTTTTGCTCTTAGGAAGATGTTTTTGCTCTTAGAAAATGTTTTAAATTACTTAGTTTATTTTTTACAAAGAACCTAGGTTATGTTAAAAATTGTAAAAGAAAAGGTATTCACAGAGCATGAAAAAAACATTTTACTGTTTTTCTGCGTGTGTTGAATTTGGAAAGGACTGGTCAATGGATGACACACAAAGCAAATGTGCCCAAGCATTTTAACAACTGATTACAATTTTGCTGTACTGTATTCTTTCTGACTATTCTTTCCTCCAGAAGTATATGCACACAGGTATATGTGAAGTGAAATTTTAAGTGTGTTAGAGTAAGCTACTTATGAACCAGGCCATGAGCATCAGCATTCTTTTTCATTACACTCTTCCTCCACTTCTCCCCTTGCTTCCATGGCAGTGGGTGTAACATTCATCTGCTGAGTTTGGATTCCGTGAGGGATGTTAGCTCTTTCTCTGGAAAGACTTCCAACCAGGCCCACACTACCATGGAAGTCCAGTGCTCTCCTGGATTTGACTCTCCCTTTTGGACTGCCAAAAACTTCTAGGAGTAGAGATGTCACAACAGCACAACTGTCTACTACAAAGCACAGTCCATCCTTATAGGACAGCCTTGCTTTGCTGTGCATTACCAATCGAGAACACCTCTCTTTTGTCTTTGGATCTCAGTGCTTACTAGGATCACCTCAGTGCGATAATAAAACCCTTCCAACACCCTCTTAAAGCTCACAAGCCCCATCTGAAACTCTGGAATGAATGTTTTTGAGGTGATTCTACTCCCAAATTGGCTCTTAACAGGACACAGGAGTCATAGGAGAGGTAAAGGTTGTGCATGTAAGTGTTGATGTTTTAGGAGTCTATGTTTTAGGAGCATAAGAATTTCATTTATTTAATTGGTATTCTAAATGAACATGTAGAAAGTAGTCATGTCAGCAAGACTGCTATCTAAGGAAAGGTCTCCCCTCTGAGGATTGCAACACTTGGTGCATAAAGGTTACATAAAGCAAAAATGCCAACTGGCATTAGTAGGTAACGGAACCGCATGTTTGCTCAAAGAGGAAAAGTATTTGGAAGAGTTCAGAATACAAACTAAACTAAACAGAATTAAATTCTTCCACAGTATGACCTCAGAAAATTTCCACACTGCTTTGAGTGGCCACAAGCATGCGGGCTGATCCATACAAAAGCAGAACTCGTGTGCTTGTTCAGGTCAGCATGTCAAGTATTTTTAAGTCCTATACTATTTCATATTCAAGAGAAATTGTTAAAACCTGTAGCCTTCCTGATTATTTCCCACCATGACCTCGATACCCTGAAGTGTAAGACAGTTACTGGCAGAGAGTGGTTTCTAAACGGCGGCCAAGGAATGTGACTGTTTTGTTTCTACTTCCGCTTATCCCTGAATGACAAGAGGAGGGAGGATTTTATGTGTCAGGAAGCGGGAGGAAAGGGAATGTATTTCAAAAGAAGTTATCAGAAGAAGGAGAGATGAAAAGTATTTCTGTTGACTGACAGTTAAATCTCTGTGTTGAAGTACTGTAAAAGTACCCTGTCAATAGCAGAAAGGATTATTTTTACAATACTAAACTTGCACAGCATCTGAAACTGAGACCAAAGCAGTGAATAAAGCCACAGTGGGAAAGCACTGGACTACAGCAGGGGAAGGAGCAGGTGCCCACAAGCTCTGATCACTCTGTGAATAGGCTCATTCACGGTCACTACCCATGATGTGCCAAACCCTTGGGGTGAAATCTTGGCTCCTTTGAAATGAGTGGCAGGCCTCCCAAGCTCTTTAAAGGTATCAGGCTTTTATCAATGAGGTTTAGAAACATTTTGATTCAAGTTTCTGTGTAGCTTTGGCCAGTTGGTGTCTGAGTGGATTCAGACCTTTTTAGGTGCAGGGAGTAGATGTTTTTGCACTAGTGCCTTGCTACAGATCATACTCTATGGAGAAGAAGTGCTTATTACTTTATAACAACTTTAATAAAATATATGTCTTCTTGACTACATCTGTTTCTTTCACAGATAAAACAAGCAGTTAACTAGATTTAGCCCCTGCAATTCAATATTCCTTGATTTTGCATAACACCAAACAATACTCTGCAGACAAAGGTGACTCCGGAAAAATGATCTCTTACCAAACAATAGAGCTATTTCACTCATTCTCAGTTTGCCTTGAGCCTCTGAACAATATCAAGAAACAAATTAAGAGATCCAGCTGGTGGGCATCTATATGGCTTCTATTCCCTGATCCAAAGGACTTCATCTGCCACTTCAAAAGTAAACATCGAGGTAAATTTGTGTACAAAGCCCCGCTGATACCAGTGAATGAAGGTACAAAATATGACTATGTGTATAAAATCTATTCTTTTAAGTCACCTTGCTGCTGTATGAATTGTGTATTGTAGAAGAAAATTGGTGGATAGAAAGAAAAGGAATGGTTTGTGGGTTTAGATGTTTGGGGAAGCTCTCAAATTCATTAGATACTCATCTGTGGAGTCATTCAATTTAAAAACTGTTTGCAGTTTATTGTGATTTATTTATGTGAATTATTTATGTGTATGAACACACTGAAGGGAGCTATGTTATTCACAAAATGTACGATGCTGTGTCATTATACCAGCAGTTAAATTAAAGATCAGATTGAAGAGGCATGGGCATGGACAAACAAATGCTGTCTTCAGCACTGTTGTCTGGAGAAGGATGGTGATGTACTTGGCAACCAATGCAAAAAATACCTGTTTAATTGAAGGGCTTTCTAAAAGCCCAAAGGGATCTGTGTGCTATTCTGAATTGGATTAACTACAGTTCATTCCTTCAGACAATTTGTCTGGATCAATAAGGAAAGAGAATATCATGGCCATTTGGGGAAAAAAATGCCACAAAACCAGCCAACCAACCAACCAACCAACCAACCAACCAACCAACCAACCAACAAACAAACAAAAAACTTAAAACAAACCCCAAAAGTAGTACACTTGTTCTTCTGATCTCATTTCTTTGTTAATATTAAAATGCACTACTGTGGGAGCCATTAATCACACCCATTCTGTTTTAACGACTTCTGCTGCTGTTCCCAAGCTGTTCAGTTTTTCTTCATTGGAAATCTTTCTTTTGAACTTCATATCTACTGCAGAGAGGATGAAAAAGATTTTGTAGCCATCCTACCAGTTAAGAAAAATGAGAATTTCTTGGTTTTAAGAATGCAGTATCTTTCCCTTTTCCTTCTAATTAAGCAAGAATTATTTCTGGTACATGGAGGACATTACTTCAACAAATCAGGAATCCATAACAATATGTCCATCCACATGAGCAGCCGTTCCAGATTTAACCATGGGAAAAAGTTTGCAAGGCAATTCCTGAAGCTGAATGTTTAAATCCAGCCCTATCAACAGCAAGGTGGCCTTGCAGGAACCTTCTCTGAAGACTGTGTTGTCTAAGCTCCTGCCTCACCCCTGTCCTTTATTTGCTTGGGTCTCTTAGCCCTGACTTTGATGCTCCATCCTCACCTGCAGTCCTATTTCAGGTTTGGGTGTTTTTTACCATTACTTGTTTCAGTCCTAACAAAGCATGAAGCACCTCCAAGCTACAGTTATTTAGGTTATTCTATTCCAAACTATGTCAGAAAGCAAAAATGGGAAGTTGACAGACGCATCTGTCCTCCTACCCAGTCTACCGGTTTATTGAAATGTTGGATGTGATCCTGCAGGCAATTTAATAAGTAGCTGGACAAAACACAAACTGGATTATGAATGAGAATCAGTTTCAAAACAGATTTTCCACTTTCCAAAAGATCCAGTCTTTCAGGTTTTTTAGTCCACATTAGGATGTAAAATTGAATTCCTTTGATATTCTCAGAAACAAAGGAATCCCAAATCTAGTGACTTTTCTTTAAGCTTAAAAAAAATTTGAAATATTGTGTGTCATTTCTTCTTTCAGCTTCAGTATAATCTATGATTGGTTTTAACTTATATTACAGATAATATTATGTCAAATAGTCAAAACAAAAATCTATTTGCTTTTTATAAATGCAGTGCATTGATAGATTTCCTACCACAATGGTGTGTTCCTGCAAATACTGTGATTCTACCTGGTTTACATTTTTCAGTGAGCAGTTACTCAGATAGAAGATTTATTAGAAATTTTTTGAGTAGTAATCTGTAAAGGTGTTATTTCCTAAATGGGAAATGGAAGTGGAGCAGCTTACCTCGAGGTCCAAACATATAGTCCACAAACGCATTTACTTCCTGGTCAAAAGCTTTCAGGGTCTCCTAAAAAAAATGGAAAAGGATATGTGACTAAGACGTTATCTCATGGCTCACATAGAGAATACATTTAGAAGAAACCTCCAATAAAATAGAAGAAAGTGTGTTATGCACACGTATTTCCAAATTACTTAGCATCGTGTATACTGAAAAAAAAAACCCAAAAATTTTAATTTAAAAATTAAATTATGGCAGATTGTGGTCTAGACAACAGTAGAAACCTCGTTACTGGAAACTGCCCAAACCAGAACTCTTTAAGAAGAGAAATTGAGGTTTTGCAAATGAAAAACAGCAAGTATCACAGTAAAGCCACCTGTGATGGATGTAGTTTTCACTCTAATAAAGATGCTTCTTTGTTTGTTTTTCTTATGTTTCCTCAGCTGAATTGTTTTGTTTTGCAGAGAGGAGCTGGCCATGCCTTTGGTATACTTCAAAAAACCGCCTGGTTGCAACCAGCCTAGTGACAGCACATCAATGGAATACCTCGATGCTGTACACTTAGAGAAGGAAACCTTTGAGGTGAGCCAACTGAGATTTCTCTAAATCAGTCCCCAAGTTCCTAAAAAAAAAGAAATGTCTACAGAAGAACCTAGAGCTCCAGTAATGAAGTTTAGCCCATGTAGGAGGGTAGGAAGAGGAGGGTTACCCTACAGAGATATTGTGTTTTGAGGTCTAAGTCAACGAAGCTGCTAAGCTGACAGGTTTAGCAAATTTGTGTTTCTTTCTGACTGAGTTGGGAGCTAAGCCATGAGCAACAAAGTCCTTCCCTCAGTTGGATTTGTGACCTCTCCAAAACATTTCTTCCCAAACTCCAGTTCTGAGCAGTGGCTTCCTGCATGCTGGTGCCTGAACAACTCTTTGCCACAACCTGAGGTCAGCCACGTTCTTTCTCTCTTCCTCCCAACAGTGCCCTACTGTGCTCAATGAATTAACTTCAGCACCGAGAAAATGCAGCCAAGATGAGGAGAGAGACACGAAGTGATGCAGAAGCATTTCTGCAGGGCAAGAGCTGCCATGGGCTGTGGGTGCTTTTGAATGCCAGGTATCTCCACACCAACCTGGACTGCAGACACCATTAGCAGATTTGCCCATGAAGAAACATATTTGCACCCTGGAAGGTCCATCTCTGGCCTCCGCATTACTTTTCTGGGACTGCGTCTGAACAGGGAAAAGCTACGGGCACTCCCAAGCCCCTTCCTTCTGTTTCTTCCACTCTTACATTTTGATCCTCAAGTTGTTCAAAGTGGACAGATTTTATGCGAATATGTGGCAGCAAAAGGTTTTGCAGCATCCTAGGCTGTAAATGTCTGTCTCTGCAAGATGCTGATGCATTCATCTTAAAGAAAAACCCAGCAAAACCCCCAAAACTATGAGTATATATAGTTTTTTAGAACAAAAAATAAAGGACTTGCTCAAAAGGAAGAGCATGAAACCAATGACTCATGATACAAAAAGATTTCTCATACTTTGCAGCACTGAGGACACCAATCTAGCTTTTAGGAAAGTGTCCTGGCTACCGCCCCTGGAGAAAGGCATTTTCCAAATTTCAAACAATTTCCTTAGCAGCCTTAACGATGACTTCTGTTACAGGAGGTGACTCAGTTTGCAGGTTGCAGACTTGTGCAAAAGGTCTGCTTCCATTTTTACATCCTTGAGCTATGCAGTTGCTCTGCTATTATTTCATGATGAAGAAAGACACTGGTGTTTGGGAAATGCCGCTCTGCTCTTTGCCTGCGATGTGCCCACCTGATTCAGCTATTTGAAACAGAGCTACTCCTGTGCTTGATGGTTTTGTGGTTAGACTTAACAGACTGCTTTGTTAAAAATACTGTAATGGATTCGAGTGAGTTGTAGGAATGAGTACACAAAGCTACCTGCTTTCATGCTTACATTATATAAACAAACCTCACATGTCAAGAACAAAGTAAAAAAGTAAAAAAACATGTATATTCCTTTCATATTAAAATTCTGTAGACAAACCTACTGTAATTGAAATGGAGGAACTTGAGTATTAAAAAGAAAGACCAGAATGAAGAAGTTAAAGAAAAAAATGAATCACAGAATTGTTTCAGTTGGAAAGGACCTTCTAGGTCATTGAGTCCAACCATTAACCCACTGCCAAGTCCAACCATTAACCCAAGTGGACTGCCAAGTCCACTACTAGACCATGTCCCTACATGCCACATTTACACATCTTTTAAATACCACCAGGGATAATGATAAACCCACTTACCTGGGCAGCCTGTTCCAGTGCTTGACAACCCTTCCAGTGAAGAATTTTTCCTAATACCCAATCTAAACCTCCCCTGGCACAACTTGAGGCCATTTCCTCTTGTCCTGTTGCTTGTTACCAAGGAGAAGAGGCTGACCCCCACCTTGCTACAACCTCCTTTCAGTTAGCTGTAGAGAACAGCCAGGTCTCCCATGAGATTCCTTTTCTCCAGGCTAAACAACCCCATCTCCCTCTGCTGTTCCTCATCAGACTTATGCTCCAGATACTTCCAGACACTTTATTGCCCTTCTCTGGACACACTCCAGCATTTTAATGTCCTTCTTGTAGCGAGGGGCCCAAAACCGAATACAGGATTTGAGGTTTGGCCTCACCAGTGCCAAGTACAGGAGGACAATCACTGACCTAGTTCTGCTGGCCAGACTATTGGTGATACAGTACATGATGCCATTGGCCTTCTTGGCCCCCTGGGCTCACTGCTGGCTCACGTTCAGCCAGCTGTTGACCGGTTTAGGTCCTTGTCCGCTGGGCAGCTTTCCAGACACTCTGCCCCAAGCCTGCAAACCGCATGGGCCTTGTTGAACCTCATACCATCGGCCTCAGCCCATTGATTCAGGCCTCCCAGATCCCCCTTCAGAGCCCTCCTGCCCTTAAGTAGATCAACACTCCCACCCAACTTGGTGTCATCTGTAAAACAGCGCAAGACTGCTTTTTGCATAGATTACTGTTTTAATTGATCCAACTTGCGACAGTTGATCTCTTACACTTGGCTAGGATGAGCAGACGGCATGCTGAGTAGATGAGCCCTTCTGAAGTTAAATCTACCTCCTCATAAGTGTGCTTAAATGACACAGTGGGGACTTGCACCAGATGACAACCCTGTTCCCACCTACTTGTGTCAGCACTACAACAATTCAGTGTCTGGTTTCCTTTCTTTCACAATTTGAGAGTACAAATTTTTCTAGGAGGTACCACAGAGAAACAAATACACTTCTTAAGAATGTCTCAGCCTTTGCCTCCCTTTCAACTTTTTTATATCTTATCTTAGTTTAAGGGAAGAAAAATAGGGATTTACAAGACAGTGATTTGCAAGATTGTTTATGATAATACATTTGTTTATATACCTAATACTACTGTTAATAGCTTGGAAAAGAATAGTTACTACTTTAAAAAGGGTAGGTAATTTTCTGTAACCAGTCTTGTCACCTTCTTGTCAACATTGCTACAAGAGTCTATACTGTATTTCCGGAGTTTAGAACATGTCCTTAATAGCCCCTGTGGGTGGATCAGATGTAAATGTGATTTGTCATATTTCTAAAGAAAAACAAATAAAATCAGTCTGAACAAATTCACATGCTCAGACAAGTCACTTCTCTCTGGCAAATCACTGGAATAGCCTTTATCAACGAAAGTATTTGGGTTACAAGGCTAAAGATTAACATCTCTTATGTTGTTTCTTCTTTTGTACAGGACATTGCCCTGGGCATTATCAATGTTAGCATTTTGGCAGGATTTTGGACAGATTTGTCGAAGATCAATTCACCCAAACATATAAGGAAGACATTAGATTGTCTAAGCAAATCAAATCACCCAAATGGAAAGAAGGGGAAGAAGCACAAAGCCAATGATAATAAAGCAACAGAGATATCTCTAATGAGTTTCAGTATTTTTGCAAAGAAATGCAAATAGGTGAATAAGTAGCACAGTCCACATAACTGAATTAATGTTTTATGCTATCGCACTTGAAACACAATTTCAAAGTCATCAGGTATGTAAAAAATGTATCAGTTCTTGTTCTGTGTTTATGTATCTTTGTTAGTGTTGGTCTTCATTGAGAGACCAATGTCTACCTGTTTTCTAGTTGTTTTAGTATAATTTAGTAAAAATTAGGTAACGGCTATCTAAACAGTGCAAATATCAAAATACCTTTTATTTGTCCAAAATACCTTTGATTTCTCAAAATACCAATGATCTGTCATTAGATATTGTCTACTGCCCACTGAAAAGACTGCTTCAAGTGATTTAAGTTTCTCTTTATATAGCTCTAGAAACCAGGCTATCTGGATCCAATGGAAACACAAAAAAGCTTTCTGAAATAAACTTCCTACAGATGAGTAAACTGCATTCAATCTCACTTATGCTATCTGGAAACCATTTGTACTACTGTTTTTTATTTTTTCATTCAAAAGCCTTAAACGCCATTCAGTGTCTCAAAAATCCAAGATAATTTGTTGCTTGTTCTTATACAGCCACAGAGAAATTGAAATACTCTGTACAAAATGAGATCTCATTTTAGGCTTCAAAGAAAAAATAGAAAGTGGGTGCCAGCCTCTGCTTTCCAATACAGCTTCTGGAAGTAACTGTAATATTTTAAACAACCCTGATGGAAAATATATATATTAACTGTATGAAAATTTTTATTATTTAAATGGCATTTTTGCCTCAATTGCCTGAAGAGTTCTGCTCTGTAAATAGTCAGCGACTGAGAAGTACTGGAATTAATCCGAATTTATCAGCACTTTTAAAGAAACTGATTTTAGATGCCTGCCTGCACATATTTAAATATACAAATAATAAAGAAGTGAGAGAGGGAGGGAAAAAAAAACAGCTAGAAGAGACATTATCCTAGATCCCCCTTTTTAGCTTTTTAGATTAATAATTTCAAAAGACAGAAACTGGACGGAAACTTATTTGTCGTGGTAACTTCTGCGTCACATGTTCTGGGACATTCTCTCCACTGCAATGGCTGACCAAGATTAGGGCATAGCTACGTTCCAAAATTCCTTAACCAGCATAGTGGTATTGCCAGAACTCCTAGAAGAGGCACAGCCCTCTGGCTGTGGTAAACTGGGCTGGCTAAAGGGCTCTTCTGCCAATATAAGATGCACCTGTGTGGGATGTCTCTGCTGGTGCAGCAATCTCACTGCCTGGCTCGGTACATCTGTCCTCCAAAGGCGTGTAATTTGGTGTGACAGGAGTGACCAAAGCTAATCAATACTGCAGCAAGGGAAGTTGTCCTAGTGGGCTGAGTCTGGAGAGGTGCCCGTATAATATGTGAAACACGTCTGGTAATGCTCCTATTTTTAGGAAAATAGGAACAGCTAAGAAAAAGAACTACAGGTGACTCCATCTAAATATATAGTCATTCTTTTAGAATTCCAAGAGAAGCGAGATCTGTATCTTTGTTTGGGAAATGCAAATTGTGTAATACCTTTTAATGTAACGCAAAAATTCTGAAAAAAACGGTATGATGGCAGAAAAAAAACCAAAAACCAAAAGAAGGCCATTCCAGCTTCAGCACAGAAAAGAAAAAAATGAATGGTCTCTGTATGCTTCTTTTCTCTTCCTATTTCTTCTAAAGGCTTTCACAATAAACTGTAAGCATTCCAGGAAAGAAAGATGTTGTTACTGCAGTCAGTAAATTATGTTAAAGACTTCCAGAGTAGCTTTGAAGGTAACATAGAATAGCACTGTTTATATTTTAGATACATATAGTATTTCTAAAAGATGTCAGTGAGACCCAAGTCTGATTTGAAAACAATTTATTTGATTTTCAGTGTTTTCCACCCAGATTATATTTTATTCCTAATAATTTTTCATACTATGCAATATATGATTCAATCCATGGCTAAAGCTTGCATGCATATATGCAAATGTCTGGATATTTTCCAATAGATATTATCAAATGCAGCTTTTTTTTTGTGACAAAAAGGGCAATATCTTTGCAGCTGAGAGTTATTTTTGTGTGTATTTGGAAATGACTGACTGCAGGCTGGCACCCTACGTGGGGCTGGTAGCTTGCAGGTCTGCCTGTTATCTGACAGAGCAAATCTGTGGGGTAACTGGTCCATCAAATAGGCTGGTTTTCTTTAGAGGGAATTGGGAACAGCTGTTTGAACAGGGATTACAGACAGAAGTGCTGAACACCTTCTCCTGCAGTGATTTGATGAAGGTGTTACTGAGGGTGCAAAGATAAGGCAAAGGTGGCTGCAAAGGGAAGGGAGCCTTGCAGGTTTTCCCTCAGTAGCTGCTCAGGTTACATGACCTGCAAGAAAATGCAGTTTTCACTGGATTCCGCAACAAGAAGACAGGCTAGCAGTTTCTTATACGAAAAATGAACGGAAGGACGTGAAGTTTGCTAAGCATGGAAAGACGCAGCTAAATGTAGCCAGAGGTTTTATCTTCAACAGTTATGGTGTTTGGGCTGTCTCGGTGGCTTGATTTACGGTTCTGTTACTTTATTGCAGTTTAGAGAAATTTTACCACAGGGTTTAGCAGTGCCTGCAGAGAAGCAGGAGGCTGGCAGCAGTATTTGCACCAAACCTGAAGCAGAACATTTGACTGATTTGACTGCCTAAGTTACCAGCAGCGTGCTAAGAGATGCTACTTACACGGGCAAACTGAATTTCTTTCATTTCATCTTCATTTTTAGTTCTGTGTTCTCTCTACTAAAACAGATTTTGCAAGGAAGAATTAAATCTTCAAAGTGGTCGGGGGCGTAGGGTTGTGGTGCGTGATGCTGAGGTGTCTTGTTGAGCTCCGTGGTGCCAAGTGAGATAGGTGAGTTCCCTATTCAAGACACAAGACCCGGCTACCTGACTCCCCGCTGCTCTGTGCAGAAGTGCACTTGGACAGGTCCCAGGAGCTCCCTTTCTGGAGGGTGGTAGCTAAGCAGCCTCCCTGTGTTTGTAACGCACAGCCAGAGAGTGTTTCCGAAGCTGGGTACCTACATAAGTATTTCCAATAAGTATTGCGAACGCAGCCAAGATAAGAAAGCGGTGCCTGGATACAAGCAGCAGCCAGCATGCTTGGTGTGCCCTGGGATACCAGTGTTCACACCTACTCTCTCTTTAATTTGTCAGTGGACTTTCAGCTTGTATTCTGAATCTGTCCTGAGCCTTAGACTAGCAGCTAACTTCAGAATTTATTTCTTCAACTACAGCTCTTGCCTCCCTACAAAATACTTCAGTGTATGTCTGAGCAGAGACTAGAATCCAGATGTTGAGATGAATGACGTTGGTTTCAATTTTCCCCTTTTCTTTGAAACTCGTGATGGCCGACTACTCTCAAAAATTTAGGGGGATCTGTCAGCCCAAGCAGTTAAGAAAGTCGTAAAAAGGTGTCAGATATGAGTTCAAGTTAGATTGAGTAGTTTGACCTTAAAGATCATTTAGTTCTAATCTCCCTGCCATGGGCAGGGACCTTCCAGTAGACCAGGTTGCTCAAAAGGCAAATCTTTCCTCTTGAAAATATATACCTCTGCTTTTGGGGGGTTAGAAATTGGTCTTTTGGCAAGTATCCCTGTGGACTCCAGGTGTCTCAGGTGAATAATGTCACTTTTATGCAGTTCCACTTGTGCTGAAGGTACATTCTGCAGGTATTTCCACTCTCAAACCAGAGTGGAAACATCCCCTGTCATTGCCCACACTGGAGAAACAGCAGAGAATCAAACCAACCACTCCATGGGCAGAGAGAGGCTTTCACAGAAAAGAACAAGGCCAGAAGGGACTTGGCACAGACCTCCCCTGACTTAATTCCCATTTTCTGCTAAAGCAGCTAGTGGCAGAAAGCCAACCCCATCCTTCAGTATCTATTCCTGCGTTATCTTTCCTTCTGGTGAAAGGGAAGCAGGTGACTTTGACGCTTCAAGGTTGAGAAACTTCCACATCTTCCCCTGTGGAGTGCGAGTTTGGGTGGCCTCCATATGAGCCAGAGGACATGGCTCACTTAACAACCCCTTCCTTAGGCATCTTGCAGCTCTCTGAGTATTATTCACAGAGAGCATTAAGAGAAACCGTGGCCTATTAGAGACAGAGCCTTTGCCTTGCTGCCCACGTGGCACTTGCACCCACTCACACCGAGGAAGCAGAGCCCTTTGGTGAGCTTGCTCATTGCCCCCAAAACAGCACACACATGCTTTCTGAGCTCCAAGCAAGGCTTCAGCTGGTCACCTCAGAGTGGGACAGTGACCAGCTGCGCTTGGTCTTTCCCAAAACACGCCTGCACCCCATCCTGCTCATGGCTGTAACTACAGCACAGGCACACACCCCACACCAGCTGTAATCTGTCTCATCTACAGCTGCAATATCCACCCTCGGTGCTGATTTTTTTTTCTTGGTTTTTACAGGTGTGAATCTAAGCCAACCCTTGCTGCTGCTGCTGCTGCTGCTGCTGCAATGCTTCTCTGAAACTATAGTTTAGGGAATGATAAAATTTTCTCACATATAAGGTGGTTTTGGAAAAAGTGGTAGATAACAACCTAATGCATTAAAAGGAAAGAAATTGAATTTACTTCTGAGCATTCCTAACATTTGCCTTTCTAAAACATTGTGATACAAAATGAAGATCAAAATGTAAAAGGTTTGTGTTTATGTTTTCTTCTCTCTTCCTAACAAAAAATACCCGGCTTTTTTTTTTTTTTCTTCTCCCTCCAAAAGACTGAATTTTAACTCTTGATACTGTAAGGTTTCACTAAGTATCCCAGCTCTTATGGCTCTCTGAAAATGCTAGGTTCTAGCTTTAGTGAAGCAAAGGCAAGTTCTACCTCATACTGCCAAATCATAACACACGAAGAGAAAGCCCAAACCCCAGCATGTACTGCTTCGGTGCAGTTATATTTGCAGAGTGAGTTGTGCAGCATTTTACTGGGTGTCAAACTCATGAGAATGGATTGCCTGGCTTTGGGGGTTGCTGTCAGAAGCAGGCACTGTGTGAGCACCTCAATTCCGTGTGGCAGGCCTTTACAAGCCAGAAACTCCAGAGAAACATTTTTCTCTCAGGCTTTCTGGGTTGTGGGTTGATGGTTGGTGACTCCCATAGGAAGTGGGAGTTTGAGCTGTTTTCAGCTGAGGAGCTAACATACTCCAGACTTTTCTCTTCTGGACAAATGGCACTAATATTTAGGCTCCTTTTGCTTTAGGATTTTAAATTTTGTTTAATAAGAGGTCTATTTTCACTTGCTTTTGTAGTCCTGCTTGGTGCTAAGCCTGCTCATCCCACACATGCGAGTAAGGACCTAGGTGAAGGAATACCTGCTTTACAGATTCTGTCAGGATTCAAATCAAGTTGAAACACCATCAATACCAAAGGTGAGCAAGCATTAAGAGGCAGAAGAATTTTAATGAAAACATTGTAAGTATGTGAGCTATTTCAGATACCAGTCTTTGTTTCTGGACTATACAACCTGCTAGGAATCATAGAAAATATTAATTTCTCACATAAAATGAGGCAAGACTTATTTTACCTGTCATGCTACTGTCAGAACATGTATCATGAGATAAATTGCTTTTGCAAAATTAATCAGCTCTTTGGACTTTTTAAGTACAAGGAAAAGGAATTTGGAAGAATTCTGCACTACAACTGCATGTGTTAGAATGAAAATTATATAAGAATCCATTAATATTTACTTGGTTTCCCAAAATCTATTCATAATTTAAGTACTTGAAAGCAGTAGTCCATTACACATTTTTCATTGCTTGATCACGGCTGAGGGTCACAGTGTCTCCAAGATGAAAAATTCCCTTTCTGGAATCACTGCTTGCATTATTTCCCTTCCACTGATTTCCAAATCCTTTTTTTTTCTGGCTCTGTACTTTGCAATCATATTAAATAATAACTAAAATAATATATGCCAATTGCGGTGCTTAAAATAGAACTTACATGGCCTTAAGAGTGAAAAGGAAGGGTGGCTACTGTGGCCCAATTTGCAGTACGTGTCAGTTGTGTACACTCTCAAGAACTGTGTATTTATAATCCATACCCTTGCTTGTTATCAGAATTTCAAAATGAAACTGTCATCAAAGCAGATCACTGCAATCCTTTTAAAAGTAATCCTGCTCAATTCTACCTGCTACACGGGGGAACATCAGCTTAACTTGTAATTAAGGAAGATTTCTCTGGGGAGACCTCAGACGAGGCCTGCCAGTTCCCAAGGAAATGGTAGCAACTATTGACCTCATTTTTCCTCAGCTCTAACAATCAGATCTAAAATGACAGAATGACCTGAGATGGAGTACAATTGCTGTCAGTGATGATGTGACAAGAATGTGTGACTGTGAGGGAACAAACAAAAAGGAAATCAGTTAAAAATGAAAGAGTAGATAAAAATTCTGCCTCCTTCTAATAGCCTGAGTGAATAAATCCCTTTCTCAGGCAAAGCAACAATCATCGGGAACTGTTTCCAGCTTGAATGACAGAAAGTTCCCTTTGGAGCAGAAAGGTCTTAAAGTCACAAGCAAAGAACCCCAATGAGATTTTTTAGAGAGAGGTTAATTTTGTTATGGTTGTTTTCTTAATGGTCTGTTCAGCTCTTGTTGACTTTACAAGGCACTGGAAAGGCAGATCAGTGTCAGAATTAATTTTACATCAGCAATAGGAAAGCCTGCACAGCTTAACACACCTGCTTCCAAAGAATTAGACTTGGTAAGGGATGCATAACCAAACTATGTGGTGAAGAAGCAGTATACAACTTCTCATTATGTAAGAGCAAGAAAACAGCTGCACTTTGAGAAGCACAGAAAAATTATTCTCCCAGAACAAAGGAAGGCAATTACACTTTTAAGGCTTTGGATTTACCAGACGATTTGGGTTTGGAGCAGAATATTCCTCAGATACATAGCTGGGAATAGAGTGTTTGTCCAAAATATGCCACATCTGCAACTACACAGTTTTTGCAGCAAAGAACTCACATCCTCACATTTAGACACATAGAATAAATACACAAGATGGGCACGAGATGCAAATGTAATGCTAGAGGAGAATTACAGCAACAAGTTTACAAGGCAGCTTGGTTTTCTCAGTATGACATATCCTGCTAACTTTGTTTTTCTCATTATTTGCAGATAGATATTGTCTATGCTGAGAAGCTGATTTCAGAAGTCAGTATAATTCGTGCAGGGCTTTTTTTTGTATTTGGCATACGCAGTTGACTGTTTTTCTGAAGACAGAAACAGAGACAAACTGACAATATATCCTTTCTAGTACTGTGAAAATCTCTTCATTTTCTACTGTAGCAAACTTAAAGATCTAAGATGAATAGGAAATCCTAAGACTCTGCACACGATCTCATGGCTTGTTGGACAAAGAATCTTAAAAAACCCACAAAAGCAGAACAAAACAAAACTCCCCCCAAAAAACCCAAAAGCATGAGCTCTGATTTTCCCACAATTCTGGCAGTGCAGGAAGACAAAGGGCACTCTATGCAGAAGAAGTAGGTTTCTTGGTTGCCGTCCCAGATGTCTGCAACGTAACACTGTGTCCCCACGGCGGGGATTAATGTGCAAGGGGCTGCCTGGCCCTCCTGATACAGGCAGGGAGGATCAAAAAGGATTTTGTAAAATGTGCTCCCTGACTGGGGCTCTCCCCGACTGATTGGTTTTCCCTGAGTTTGTTAAACAGTTCATACGAGTGCTGGGGGGTGCTCGCCTGCTGGCAGGGGAGACAAGGCAGGTGTATCAGGAAACCTGCGTGGGTAGCATTTCTGGTTCCTCTAGGGAGACTTAAAACTAGGGCTGTGTGGTTTTCTCTTTAAAAGACAAGAAATTAAATTCAAGTATTAAAATGTAAGCATATAAAAATTAAATAAAGCCTTAGGGGTTTTTTAATGTCTTGGACTCTTTAACAGACAGTTGTCAGCAGCCCTTCAGAAAACTCCTAAGTCAGAAACTCAGCTGGTAAAATATTAACTAAATAATTGCTTAATTCAGACTTTTTCCTGCAATGCTAATTCCCTTTATAGACACACTTTTGCTAAGGGTGGTAGAAGATTGAATACAGCCTGTAAATCATGTAACAAAAAAGGAAGACTGTCAGAGTCGTTGGAAAAACTGACAGCTTTATGCATATATGTAATTAACACCTGTTTCAAACCAATATCAAAGTCACCTAGTCAGGACGTATGAGGTACAACGCACTTCTAATCCAGATAATGTTACAGGTTCTGAATGTAAGAAAATGAAGAAATGCAGCACATTTTGCTTGCATCACTTAACACTGTACTGTACATATTGTCAATATATGATGAATTTCTGAAGTTCGCTACTATTAATTTTATACTCCTGAAATATTTTAAAATTGTAATAGGTACAGAATGTGTACAGAAGCATGTTTTAAACATAAAAACTTCTAGGAGCAATAGAAAATTATAACATAGGACACCTTATTTTTTCAGAAAAAATGATGGTCCTGAAAATACCTTCATCCTCATGAGCAAAACCACCTCCAGTTGATGCAGTTGTTTTACTGCCCTGAACTCCTTAAAAACATAAAGAAAACCTAAATCAGAGCTAAAGATCTGTTGCATTTTAGGCACCACGAGAGCCACTGTGCTGGCTGGAGAGTTGTGTTCTGCACTTCCTTCTCATCTGGACTGGGAATGCCCCTGCAGAGCTATTGGCAGTCCTGGTACAGACAAAGTGACTCTGGTTCATTGAAACTATCCAAGCAGGAGCTCTTAAAATATGTTATGCCAAGTCCATGTGAAGAGTCATGCAGGACAGTGACCTGCAGCAAAGGAACGGTGCTGTGTGACTGGGAGCTGGAACAGGAGCAGGCAGGTGTTCATACCCTTGGCTGGCTTTTGTAGTGACTTCTTCAGTATAGATTCCCCAATCAAACTCCCTCTGTCCTTCATTTTCACGGAGCTAATCCGCCAAGTTCTTGTTTCCATAAATTCACATGCTCTAGAAGTTACAGTCATACTTTCAAGCTTTTCACTGTAACAGCAAAACTAGAATTATAGTTTAAAAGAATACCTGGAAATTAAGGTTTTTTACTGACCTCTGTAAATGCAGAAATCCCAGAAAGGAACAAAGTGGGATTAAAACCCACAAAAGCATGTCTATATTAATGACTACCTGTTCACTTTGTTTCCCAAACACTCCACTGACTGTCTTATTTTATCCTTATGTAAAGCTACGGAGATGAATTCTGCTCAGCTGTATTTCCTTAGTGAAAAATTGCATCTATGAACATTTAGTCAAACTAGGCTAAGTACCTACCCTGATACACACTCTGTGTAACCTGCTCAAGTTGTTGAATTATACAAGGTAAAAACCAGTACATATTCCCATCCTCTTGCCACATGGGAACAGACCTGGAAGAAGCAGGAGATTTATGAGGGGGCATGTTCATAGCATAATTATAGCCCAACATGTATGGGAATATACTGTGCTGGCTGCTGGAGAGATTAACAGAGCTCCCTATGGATGTAACAGTCCCCTTATCCAGACTCACTGGACCCACTGCCGGGAGCAGAACCCTTGTCTTTTAACTTCTCTTCAAAACATGGAATGAAGGAATCTGGCAGGGTACCACAGTGCTGCAGGTTATGTGCCAGTATGTGTATGTGTGTGGGGGCGGTTTCTTGCCCTTGCTCTCCATGCAGAGACTGGTAAGATAGGTCATGTTGCAGCCTGCTTTAGCCACATCCTTAAAAGTAACAGCACTCAGCTTACAGATTTGTTCTTGTTCTTACAGTTTGGGTGAAGGAAATCCAGCTGTGTTCTTTTACCCACTAGAAAAACGTTTTTTCTTGGTTAGTGGTCGTTTGCTGCACCATTTCTTGTAGTGGCTGCCCAAATGGATAGGCCCTATCCTGAGCTATTTATAAGGGTGTAAGTGGAAAAAAGGGAAGGAAAAGAATGGAAGAGGGGGAGGTGTTTGTAGCATGCTGCTGAGGATTAGAGAGTTCACATCCCAGCTTCTAAGGTTTCAGCCTTAATCTTCCAACACATGCAAAGCCTTTCAATTTCACTTCGAGGTCATTAGCCACATACAAAACAGTCTAACTGCTGTGTGACAAATGTGGGTACAAAACTCAGTACAGGAAGCTTTTCAATTAGGTTGTTAGGAGTATAAATCAGTCTGGGAAAGAAACATGGGGCTTTAGGTAAAAATATCTGCTTCTAATATCTGTACATCAAATTTTAAATCAAACATATTTCAAGCTTATGAGTTTTAATAGACATTTATCTTCTAATTTATCATTTTATGCTAGATATCATTTACCAGTAACTGCTGATTGAAAGAAGAAATTCTAAAGGATAAGCATGTCACAATATCTATATTATGTAAAGAAAATGTAACTAGAAGACATCCAGTGCTTCAGTGGGTATTGCTGGTCTTGCAATACATTTTCTGTCTTTGTGGTTATAGGAAATCACAGAATCACAGAATATTCTCAATTGGAAGGGATGTACAAGGATCATTAATGTCCAATATTAGAAGGCTTCCTTGGTGGAAGCTTTTCACAGAGCTAGCTTTCTTCATTATTCGGGAAGATCATCTGATAGGATCAGCCTAAGCTGACCTGTAAAATCAAGTGCCATCAAAGTTGGGAATTTCCACGTGACATAACATCTACATGAAAGTGCTGCACCGCAGTGACTGTCACACCCACCTGGACTGACTGAATTATTAATTGGTTCTTAGAAGAAACAGCCATTATAAAGATAGAGAGCATGTGGAAAAATTTTGGTTCCCGTCATAGTTAAGCATTGATGAGGTTCAGTGCTGCTCTGTAGTGGACAGATAGCACGCAGAGGGGAAAACAGAGTTGCTGGCAAGGTCAGCTTGAACTATCTGGGACCTGATATACATCACAGGTACTGATCAAATACCACTTTCCAGAAAACGAGTATCCTCACAAGCTCAGGTTTCCAAGAAGGATAAGCATCACTTCTTACTTTGCATCAAATGTGTGCTCCGGGGAATAACTATCTGAAGAGATGACAATTTCTTACAAGTAAATGTAATAAATACATTTGTTTTTCAGGAGAAGTCAGAAGCAACTTCAATGGCACGTGCAGCTGATTTAAGTTTCAATACCTCAAAGATAAACTTAAAGATAGATGAGGAGTGTCTATCCTCAAAAAAAAACCCCCAAAAAACTAAGTGAAGAAAAAAACACATTAGATCGAGATACAATTGTTTGCCAGCAAAATGTATTGTCTGAAAGAGTGGCAAAGCTAATGATGGTAAAATCGAGTTATTAAATATCATAGAGTACTAAGATGTTACAGGCAAAAAAGTAGCAATAAGAAGCTTTCCCCTACAAAATATACTATAGCAAGAAATACACATCTCTGTTTAAGTCTGTGCAATCTGTAAATGTGGTGAGGGAGCAAATGTTTGATAGCTATGGGAGTCAAGTAAGCAAGTAAAATAAAAGAATTGCAAGTATCACTGTTCTGAAAGAAAATCCATCTGTTTCAAAGTATTTCTTTTAGGAAGATTCTAAGAAAGAAACCAGGAGGTGATGTCTGAAGATGTCCTCTGGTACTTTCCCAGATAGGTATAAGCACTGTTACTTGAGGGCTCTAACTGAATTGAAAGGTCCCTTCACTCTTACTATGCACGTTTCTGCTTCGTAATTTAAACTCAGTTACCTACAGTATTAACCTGAAGATCTGATCAACTGTATATTGATCAAAGTATATCCCAAACTGGCTTATGGAGTCAAGTGCAAGACCATTTCAGGTAACAAATTCTCAGACCACATCTAATACTGGATTGATGAATGAAGTGTCATAGGTGTTTAATGATCCCACTTTGCTTTATACTTTGTTATTTAGCTCAGTATTGTTAATTTACATTACGTCATTATTTGAATAATATTATATCCTCTTCACTTAAATAACCATCTTATTGCATCCAACAAAAACTGCTGAGAATCACATTTACACCAGTGTCTTATCAATGCCACTCGTATTTGGAGGTGGAGCAGTGAAAAGACGCTTTTTGTAAAAGAAGCAAGAGCACAGGAATCCCCAAATTTGCTGAAGACCAGGGGACTAGCGTGGGTTTCTTGTTTTCAGCGGGTCAGGAAGTTCCTTATCCTACCGAGTGCTCAGGAGCTGTTAGGTTTATTGAGTGCTTGCAGTACACGTCAAATTCCAGCAAGACTTGAGGTTTAACGAACCAGACTATTGAAACACTCACACTCCTTTAAACTCAAGAACACACATATGGAGGCAAAATGGGATCATGCTGTGTTGTTTCCCTTCTACACCTCTCCTCATAACATTGCTCTTTGTCTTGGCTTTCAACTTGGCACCTTTCCATCAAACAGTTTCTGATCTGAATTCTGACATCTCCCAAAGGTGTCTGGCAAATAGAAGAAAATTACTTCCTGATTGATGAAAAAGAAATTATTTCGTGTAAAAAAAAAAAAAACACATTAGATGTAGTCCTGAGGGGATATTTTAGTGATACCTGATTAGAGATAAAATTATGCTACAAATTTAGTGAATGTATAAGGGGGAAAAAGTTGGTGCTTTTCCCTCCAAGGTAGGTTATGAGGGATATTTTTTTCTTTTTCTTTAGGTTATTGTAAGCAAAATAACTCTCATCTAGCCTTTTATCTTTCAACGTGTTTTGAAGATACTATTAAAATGTAGGCTTGCAAAGACTCCAGCAGTAAGGAAGAAATAACTGTATTAAACCCAAAGGTTTTCAATATTGGTTTTCACTGAAATGGAGAGCTATTTGTATTTTGCAGAGCAATAAAGCTAAATGCTACTTTTTCTATTGTGTTGCACAAATTGCCAGTTTTAAAGCCAAGTTTCAAATGTGTTTCAGTACCAAGAAATCACAAGCTCTATCTCAGCTTTCAAAGGGAAGCATGAACAACCTTGAGATGCTTGAGACACATATCAGAAAAAAAAAGAAAAAATCTTAGAGGAATATGTAACTTAACTTCTGCCAGAAAGTAGAACCCTGGAAATGGAAAAGAATGCCATAAAACTAGAGATGTGATATACTTTATTTGTCTGGTTCTGGGGAAGGACTGATTCAGTGATACCTTCTCATGGTTCTTAATCATCAAGTTTCCAAATAAAGCCAATAGCTCCAGTATTTGAACAGAAAAAGTTCCCAAGGGTGCTTTTGAGGGTGAATCCAGATTCTTCTAACACATTTTTCAATAAAAATGACCTGATTTGGGGGAGATTTCTTAGTTAACTTACAGAAAGTAAGGTGTCTACTCTTTTGAAAGTGATGATAACTGCTGGTTGGAAGACATCTTTCACTTCTGCTTTCAGTAGCAGTAGGAATTGGGAAGAAGAAAGGAACCTATAAACACTTCACTAATATGAACTGGTTTCTGATACACTTGTTTTCTATGTCTTTGATTTTTCTTTTTTTTCCGTACACTTGAAAAGGTGGAGTTTTTGTCTAGCTTCATGCACAGCCTTCTGTCAGAATTAAAAGATCCATCTTGAAAAGAAGTCTAGTCAAGGCAAGAAGGTACTTCTAGGTAGGAAGGGCTGATTTTAAGATTTAAAACCGCAGTACAGTCTCTGATGTAACAGTAAAGTAACACTGAAATGCTACTCCAGGAAGGCATGTTGTTATAACAGATGAGAGAACTGATGCAGCTGTTCCTAAAAGCATTGCATGGGATATTCTTCGTATCAGATAAGCATGAGAATTTTGATTAGCCTGTCATGATCCAAATTGTTTAAACTACTCAGTACATAAAGAGATCTGAATAATAGATTGACAAGCATATAAAGGTAAAAATAGACTTCATGTTTTTTTCCCCTGGAATTGCATGGACTATTGACAGACACTGAAAAAAATAAACTGTGTACATAATAAAACATGGTTCTGACATAAATACCAACTTCTAGCAGATGCAGAACTTGCATAACCTCACAACTAACCTTTTAAACTGCAGTAGAAGTAACTTGCCTGGCTGCAGCCAGCAACTGGAGAGAAAGCGGGTGTGGATAGTAGTATTCAGAACCGTCTTACCAAAAGATGTGCCAATTCCCTGTCATGGAAATCACTCTAGAAAACTTTGCCAACCATTTATTCCCTGCCAGTTTGAAGGTACTTTGCATTTTGGAACAGTTTTATCCATGCTCACAGCAAAATGCAAGAAACAAAAAAGTATTTTTTTACTTCTAGCTGGCTGTGAAAATGCAAGCGTAATATAGCAAAATAAAAAAAAACCAGAATCTGATGCCTGTTTTCCAAAGTGTCACTTGAGAATACAAAAAAAAAAAAAAAATTAAAGAGGAAAATATCTTCTTGTTCTGTTAACTGGTCCCTAACTTTTTTTTTCTTTCTTCCATTTCTCCCTTAAATCCTCTAGGGCAAAACCCTGTATTTCAAATGCTAATGCATACTTTGGACTTATTTAAAGAAGACTGTGCAAGGAGAGGAAAGGAAATGACAGTTGATTTTCAAGTTTAATAAGGAAGGAGAAAGACAGTATGGAAGTTCTCCTATGTCTTCTGCTCCAAAACAGTTCTAAATTTACCTCATTTAAAACCTTAAATCAGGCTAATGAACTCCAAGGACACCTCTTCTTAAAAGTGTCTGGAACCCAAATAACAGAGTACCGTCTGCTGGCACAGGATAAGAGGGTACACAAGCTAATTAGCTCCCTTTCTCCGTTAGCCCCAACAGTAGGTATCCTAGAGTTTAATCCACACATAACTGGAATTTTAAAGCCCAAGACTCTTAAGCCCATTAGTCCGTGGAAACACTCAAACTGACACTTTTCTCGAAATAAAAATGCTAATGACTGTGCTGCGTGGTAAGGCCCTAAAGATACAAAATGTCAGTATACTGCATCGGTTATTGTCGCAGAGAGGAAATAGCAACAGCTGTAGACCTTTTATCACGTGTGTAAGCCACCGCCCTTGTTAGGTTGCTGTACCACATTGTCTTCAAGAGCTGCAAAGTGTCATGAATGGTAACTACTGACTAGCATACTGCAGGAGGCCTTTAAGAATAGGGGAAGAACTGTTTTGTTGTGGTTCGTTATGCTTAGATTTAGGATATTTATTTAAAACTTGGTCATCTTACTTCCAATTCTTGCTGTGTCTGGCTTTCAAATTATGACACGGAATATGAAGTATTTCTTGCTTCATTTCCATATCTGTCCTTCTTAGGGGGTGAAAATGAGAATGTCTTCAAACAATGATGAAAACGATCTTAATTTTTTATTCTCTAATTACACCTCTTCGTATACAATTTTCTGCCAGAGAGGGTTTGATTTCCTTCCACATGTGATAGCTGACCTTTACCATTTTATCATGGTCAGTTTTGACCAAGGAAGAGGAAATGTAACGCACCTTAAAAGTTGTTAGCTAGATGAATATAATATGTAAAAATATCACTCAGTTGTTGTTAGACTGACATCAAGTCAGAGTACTGTCAGTATTAATGCCAATATAATTTTAAATGTCATATTCTTGAAGATGTAAGGAATTCTATTTTCCCTCCTAGATCTGAACATAACTAGTCCTCAATAATTAAAGTGAGTTTTGCTGTTATTTAGGTACATAAGAAGCCCTAAAGGAATCATTAATATCCACTTAATTTCACATTGCACTTTACTTGTCAGCTGTGCAGCAGTCCCATGGGTAAAGATGCAGCCACTTAGATATTTTGGCCCATGTATTTAGCATATGATAAAGGCAAGCCATGAAGGGTGTATGCAGATAATGGATTTACAAGCTGCACTGTTGCCAGGCACTTACAAACTGGCTGATAAATTTGATGTGCTCAAAGTCTGAAGTGTAGCATTTATAATGTGGCAGAGCTACAGGTCCCAGGGTGTTTCTTCTCTGTTACAGCTGGGCAATCCTTCTTGTGCCCTTCCATCATTGCCTCAAAAGGCAGGCTCATCCCAGAAGCTTCCTGGCTCTGAACAACCAGTGATAGAGTTAGTTTCATCCTCCTAATTACCCTCCCTTCTCCATTACCTTCTTTAATTACAAGCCAGGCTGCACTTGTGCACTCACTTTATCATTGAATACAGACTTCAGACTCAGTTTGTTTGGGGCTTATCAAAGCCTCAGCTTCTAAATCAGTTTTACAGGCAGTGATTTACAAAACTCTCATATAACATGTCACGAAAGCATCAGGAAAAATTCTTACCTGATGTTACTCTATTGATTTATAGTTAAAGTTGGCTTAGATCAGGGAATATACCAGCCCTTTATATTTACCTTAATTTGGAGTTTACTAATACCTAAAGAAAATACTACTGCAGGGTTTTTTCCCAGCTTTTGATTGAGACAGAGGTTCAATTTTAAAGTGTTTGAATATGATTAATTTTTTTCTTCAATAAAATCAAGAGATGCTATAAAACTAAATGAATGTAAAACCAAATGCCTGATAAACAGTAGGAGTGTGGGGTTTTTCACAAGTCAGATTGCTTGTAATGAAGATACAATGATCAGTCTTATAGAAGCATAGGATTCTTTAGAGACAAAAGGGATCAACACCAAGGGCAGCATGCAGGTTTTGGTAAGCAGGTATCTATAACTAACTATCCAAATGAAACACTGGACCTCAGCTCCTGGAAGCTTTTTTTTTCTCATCAATTCCACCATGTGCAAAGGGCTTGAGTTTCCATGCAAGTACTTATGTCTCTTTTTTCTGTTCTATATGCAGTTTCTCAGCATGTTTTCTCATAGCTTATTAATTCTGCATCAGCTGACAAAACCCTGGCTTCCTGCTGTGGGTCTGCATGCTGAAGTCTGCTCCCTCTTCATTCTGATGGGGCGGGAGGGACCTTGTGGGTGCTGTAGCACTGGCTGTCATGTCAGTCAGGGATTTGCGCTGGATTGATCTCTGTCTCCAAAAAAATGTTCTCTTCCAGTGTGCATGTCGTTGTTCAGGGGCTAGAGTATGGTCTTGGCAATCCTCTTTTTCATGCAGTGTTCAGAGCAATTAACAAACACTAACAGACAATGAGATAGGCATTTGTTTTGGCTACTGTCAATAAAGAAGAGATATTTGTTGCTCTCTAGGGCCCTTTCTATGTTCTGCAATCGGTGCATGCCCATATCAAGCTTCATATCCTGATATGGTGGCCATGATGCTTATGACTGCTTAACAAGAGTTAGGTGTCTTTCTGTGTTGATTTGAAAGTTGCAATACCTCAAAGGGTATGAAAGTCTCTAAAGGAAATGAAAAAAATGTTCAAGCTGCTGTCTATATAACTCCTCTACAATTGGATTCTTGCTGAGGTACAGACACTGGAACCTGTTGAACACAGCTTTGCACTTTCTCATGTTTATGCTTACCTTAGTGTTACCTGGCCTCTTTGTAAGTATTCGTGGTAATGCACTGTGCAAGGTTATACACTCTCTTACCCCATAAAAGTGGGATTTGACCCCATGGAAAATACACTGACAAATCAAAATGTGTAATCGGTTTAAAGTTCAAGGGTGCAGCCAAATCCTGAGCCAGTGTAATTTGACCTAGATTCACTGGACCAAGTACAGATGCAGTGAACTACATAAACAGAAGAACAAACCCACTGTGGTTGACCTCATACAGTGAGGATGCTGAGGAGACACTTAATGCCTGACGATGGCAGTGGTTTGCTGCTTCCACAAAATGAAGTGTCAAAAAAAAGAAAAAGTTTCCTTAGGCTACTTCCTGCAAATAATAGTGATTGAACACCCAGGATGCTGAGAAAACTCTCAGTTGAGTTTAAGGGACACTAGCAACACACACTTGCTTATTTCTATGCCACTAGAGAGCGGAGTGCTTAATCAATGTTCCCACTACTTGGGCCAAAAGTCTGTTTGTCATTCATTTGCTACTGATACCTTTGGTAGTATCCTCCCATGTCCCTGCGACCCCTTGCCCCCAAGCTCCAGGTCCATCTAGAAATCGATGTGCTGTGACTTTTAACCCTGCGTTAGCATCATTGCAACACTCTTCATCAATAGGTCAGGTTTTTGTTTCAGGAGCTATTATTCCAAAGACACTCTTTCAAACTTTTAGAGCCAAAGCAACCTTCAGCCTTTATACCACTTCAAGGATTTTCCCAAATTGGCAATTCTTCCTCCAGAATGCCTTTATTTATGGGAAATCTCAGCAACTCTTGAACTCTAAGGTTACTGGACATGCAAAAGAGCAAAACTTGCTAATAGAAACGCATGTGTAGTTCTGAATGGCAATTTCTGAATACTGCTTCCTGTCATCTCAAGAAAAATGCCAAGGTTAACTGAACAGCCCTAAGAACCAGAAAGAACAGGCTAAGGGTAGACCTCAGCTATCATTTCCATTAGTACAAAGGTGCCAGCGCCTATGCTACCAACTAATGCTTCCTTGGTTTGTACTACTATAACCAACTTCATGTCAGTCCTGGAAGGAGTCAAAATAAAGTATTTTAACTAGTTCAGGCTATTTTTACTTGCCAGTTGACTCAGTACTCCTGAGCACCTGGATTTAGCTGTACCAATTACTGATAAGTAGTGCATATTACCTTCTGCAACACCAGATATCTTTGTAACCTTCTTCCTCTGTCATAAGGAAGACACTACCAATGGCTGGTACTAACTTGGGCTTTGTGCAGCTGTCGTAATTTAGTCATGGATTTTGTGATTATATTCCACCCTTCTTGATAAGAAATAGTAATTCAATGGTGTAGTGGGAAGTTATGCTGGGGGGCTTAGGCAGCATACACTACTGCACCATTTCAGGTCTTTTTCAATAGGGTCTTCTCATATCCACCATCCCAAGGCTGAGTTGATGGCAAATAGAATACAAAAGAGAAACAGAATCACACTGACGGCAGGTGGATACGCGACTGTTAGGAAGAGGACTGAAGTTAATTCACGGAATGGCTATTTGAATATTATTCATGTCTGGATTCTCGGGGGGTATGGGAGGGTCCAAACTGATTTTCATTCTAGGAAGGCAGAATTTACTATATATGATGCAAAGATTTTTTTGGGAAAAAAGTATTTTTGTTGTTAAATCATATAAAAATAAAACTAGGCTCTGTTGCCAATCATGTCTCAAGCTTCTGATACAATAAGCTCGGCCAAATTATTCATCCCTACATGCCTCAGAATTTAAGGCTGCAAAATACCTGTATGATACTGTCCTACTTCGTAAGGTCAGCGTTACACTCAACACATTGCTGCTTATAAACAGGATGAGCCCCTTTGGGGAAGTTACTATGACTGCAAAGACACAATGTGCTATGGGGAAACGGTCTTGCTCGCTAAATAGGTGACTACATTGTTCCACTTTAACTCTTTTAAATGCTGACTGGAATCTAAAACTCCATTGTTCATTCATCACAGGGGAAAAAAACCCCAAAAAAACACAAGTGTTCCACTACAGACTGCATGGCTAATGCAAGAGCTTCTATTAAGATAACAAATTAACAGGAATAATCGGTTTATGTAACATGCTCAAACGCACCTTGGGGTAGAGAAAAACGCACCTGCTAGGAGCGGGGCAGGGCGAAGCGGGGGGGCCGGGCAGATGGATGCTCACCTCTTGCTCCCTCCCTTTCCTCCCTGCACACACGACCCCGTTCCTCCACGTGCCTGTCCCCGCACGCCGCCCGGTTCCCGGCGCTGTGGGGTGTCCACGGGGCTCCCTCTCCCACCCTTCCTCCCTCCCTCCGTAACATCCCTCTGTCCGTCCAGCCTTCCCTATAACGTCCCTTCGCTGCTCGACCCGACCCGCGTGGGGGTGGTGGGCATCTAAGGGCATCCCCCCTTATCCCCCCGAAAAATCACGCCCCGAACGCGGCCCGTAGGAGCGGGGATGGCAGCGAGGGACAAGGGAGGGAGGGCTGTCAGCGGGGCTGCGGGGGCTCTCTGCCGGCCGCGGCGGAGCGGGGGGCAGGGAGGCACGGCGAGCAGCGGCGGCTCTCTGGCAGCCAGCCCCGGCAGGACGTGTGTGTGTGTGCACGGGAAGGGGTGCAGGGCGCGATCAGCCCCGGGGGCAGCGCAGGGCAGGGTCCCTGGGCGGGGGACACTCACCATGGCGGCGGAGAGGCGGCGAGGCGCTGTCCAGGGTATCGCCGGGCTCGGCGAGCTCTGCAGCGCGGCCCCCGAGCCCCCGCTATAAGGCGCCGCCTCCTCCCCGGCTCCGCCGAGCCCGCCCCCGCCGGCTGCCAGCGGACACGGGGCTGGGAGGGAAGGGAGAGCGAAGAGGATGGATGGGGAGGCGGTGGGAAGCAACTGCTGGGAGGGGGAATGCAGCAGCTGAGGAGGGGAAGAGGCTGAGTGATGCTGTTCCACCACGAGCGACTCAGATGTCACAGCAGGTAGTGAACGTTTGCCTTTGTTGGAATCTTCCCTGTTGGGAATATGCAATTCACTGATCAGCCACTTTGGGAGCGGACAGGGGCACTGGCTGGCTGCTGTGGTCCTGACACAAACCTGTTTCATTCAAAGAAGGTTTGGCCTGTGGCCCAGCACTCGTATTTGCACCTGAAGCTCTCTGACCTCAAGCCCTGAATCCTCCACGCACTGTGACAAAGAGAGATCCAGCGCCTAAGGGTTAGTGGTTGGGCTCAATGATCTCAGAGGTCTTTCCCAATCTAAACGAATCTATGATTCTCCCTGTGGCATCTCCCTGGAGATCTGATCTGTCTATTAGGGAGGGATTGATAAGCAAATGTTTATTTAGGTTGGCTAGGGAGGAGGCAAAAATCACACAGAACAGGAGCTACTGACCCTGTCACGACTCTGCCACTGATACATAATAGAAAAAGAGTCAGGAAAGGAAGAGGCTTTGTGCTTGGTAGAACAAGGACAAATTTCACACCTTCAACACTGACTTCTGTTCCAAGTGCTAACCAAGACTTATAGCTAAATATAGATTTATTTAAACTATGAAAGCTTACTGAAAATGTACTGCTTCCTTACCCCTGCTTTTAATAAAGAGGTTTTGGGCATGTGAAATCAAAATAATATTTCCTAAAGGTAATTAAAATGTTTCATTTTTATTTTCTGAATGAAAACTTGCCCAAAACCTACATATTCATTCATGCACTTCTATTGTTGTCCTCTCAATTCTGTGCATAGTTTTGTTGACCAGAGCTCAGAGAACAGTCTTTCCCAGTTTCAGAGGCACAAGCACAAGTTTCAGAGGCACAAACCCTAAGGGGACCATGTGTGGTACAGGAAAGGTGTCATCTTCACAAACTAAAGTGTACTTCATCTACAGACAGGTGATATTTGTCCAAAATGTAGCACTGATGTTCTGAACCTTGAAAATTTGCTCCTGGTAGGCTCTTTATCCATGTACTACTTCACCCCTTGCTTTCTCTTGGACACTGGGGTCCACTGAAGGCAGTGAGAATGGCTATCTTACCAGGGCTGCCTGCCTGCCCAAAAATGATACTGCCAGGAAATTCATGTGAAAGCATGTCCTTATGGAATTTCTAACCCACTTTTACAGACTTGTTTGCTCAGGCTTCCAAATTCCACTGCATCAGTCTACACTGAACTACCGCAATTCTGAGGTTGACCTTCACCCGATTTCACCCTTTTGATGGGTTATTCCTTTAATTCTTTATGTGTTACTACAAACCATCCTGAAATACTGAGGAAAAATACTTTTTGATACCCATTCTGTCCCCAGAGAAATTGTTTCCTAAGTAGAAAATCATCCTCTTTGTCCAAGAGACTACTCTTTAGGTGCTGTAGAGCAAGAAGCAGTTTGGACGCCGACTGACAGAGAAACATGGTAGTGACTTGGTGCATTGGAGTGCTTTGGCCTCACAGTTTTTATTCCAATTTCTTTATAGTCCAAATGAGCTGGAGTTCATGTGTCAAGCCAAATGCAGACCTAATAATACAGTAATATATACGTATATATTTAACGTCTTCTTTTTCTTTGTGTAAAACAGTAAGGAAACGTAGACACAAGTTTGATAAGTATGTAACATTTCTAATTTCTTGAGTTCCTTGTTCCTGACACAGTATATTAATAACATCTAATGTAGTTTCCCGCTATAGTAGCAACTTTATTTTTTATCAAAACAATAGTGTCACCAACAAAGAACAAATAGCATTCTGGTGGAATCTAAAAGAAGCTGTAATAGCATTATGGATATTTTTAACACCTATCTAATGACCTGACTTTGAAGATTTAAGGGCTGTGGCAGGATTTGGATTCATCGGTTTTGTATGGAGAATGATGCCATGCATTTAGTTGGATCCCAGGCACTGAGCACAGCAGACCTCTGCCCTGGATGTTAGTTTTGAGTGGTCATTGAACAGCGTGTTGTCATGAGGCAAAAGGCAGAAAAATAAGGTGACATGTAGACAAACAGACTTGATTAGTTCCAGATGAAAATCCCTGGAAACCAGAAGAGTAAGTGGAGGCAAATAAAACACCACTTCATTCTGGGGCAATTCTGTTACACAACAACCACTGTTCAAAGTGAAATACCACAGGGAGCTAGCTTGATCCCTGCTTATCTAGGGGTTGCTGTAGGCTGTACCTTATCACAAACCACCTAACGTACAGAATCACAGTCTGGTTGAGGTGGGACCTCTAGAGATCATCTGGTCCAACCCACCTGCTCAGGCAGGGCCCCCTACAGCCAGCTGTCCAAGGCTGTGTCCAGTCAGGTTTTGAATATCTCTGTGTCTTAGAAAAAGCATCTTTGAATTGCAATGACTTCAGAGACGCCAGGTCCCACTGGGTTTGCAGCTCAGCAGGAAACAGGTGGACAAGGTACCACTGATGGGCCAATTACCAGCAACTCACAGCTCCTGCTGTGTTTCAATCTATAGCATCAAGTTTCAGTTTGGGAAAAAAAAGTTAAATCTAACATCTATTACCAGTCATTTGATCACGAACTCCTCCAAAATTTGGAATTTAAACTCAGAACATGCCTATTTCACAAAATTGTTCTCTCAGCAGCATCTATCCAGCTCATCTTTCTCTGACCAGCTCAAGTGAAAGATGTTATCTTTTATTATCCATTCTTTTTCTAATTTGATTGGCACCGGACAATGGTTCTGTACCTGAAGGTCTTGATTCTGCTAGTGGTACCACGGGGAGTGTCGAGATCAGTGAGACAGAATTTTATAGAATCATGGAATTGTTTGGATTGGGAGGGACCTTAACGATCACCCAGTTCTAACCCCTCTGCTACAGGCAGGAACACCTTCCACTTGACCAGATTCAGGGTCCAATCCCACTGGTCTTGAGCACTTCCAGGGATGGGGCATCCACAACGTGTGGATGCCTAGAAAACCTGTTCCAGTGCCTTACCACCCTCACAGTAAAGAACTCCTTCCATATATTTAACCTAAATTTCCCCTCTTTCAGTTAACATGTTAATTTTTTGTTAACTTTTTTTAACTCTCAAGAAGTGCTAAAAAACTGTCAATAATAAAACTGTGTTGAATCAAATCTAAGTAATCAGGCTAAAGTGAAAATTTGAGTTTATTCTCTTGTTTTTCTCTGCTATGGTGAGTTCTTCATAAATGTCATTTTTTGTTTTGAAACTACAGCTGGTAGTCTGTAAAGCTAATGCTTGTATTAATTTGCCAGCTGTAAGCATATAAAATAAAAACTAAGTCAGAATAAACTTATGCCGGAGGAAGCATTGAATGGAGTGATTGTGGTCCTTTGTAGTTTTTATGATAAATATTTTGCTTTAGCACCCTCTCTCGGACACAAACCAATACTGCTGGTGTTTATTTTTAAAGGCTTAGTTAAAGCTGGAAAGCAATTGCAATGTGTCCAGGAAAAGTCCCTGGCTGCAGCCACAGATACAGTTTAGTTTTGTGGCTTGGTATTCTATAAACTGACGTAAATAGAATTTTCCCATCCCTCTTATGCTTGTCATCTTTATACAATCAGTCTGTGTTGTTCACTTAAGCCAGCCAAGAGCTGAGAAAAGATTGATGGCTCCAAAGCAAATACCGAAGGTATATTACAACAGACCGTAGTTAGATACGCTGTTCCTCACAGTCTGCATGTCTCCTGTGAGGAGCCCGCTGGAGTTAACTGCTGTGAATTGTGGATGGACCAGAAGGTTCTCTTCTTACATCAGCAGTATTTAGTGTTAGGGTAGCATATGGAGGCCCCAGTTTGGGATCACGGCCTTGCTGTGTTGAGACCTACACCGAAGAGTTCACGGTGTGATGCGTAATGGCGTAGCAAGGAGGGAAAAGGGTGGGAGGAAGCTGTTCTCTGTACTCCTGCCCCAGGAAAGAGAAGTGTATTAATGCCAAAAGAAGGTCAGCAGTGTGAAGGACCCTGAGTACATTCTGAATAGCAGAAAGGCCCACAGTTTGCACCTTCTGCATGGAGTATCACTAGCTGGCCAGCTTCTGGGGTACAGCTGATAGGCAGTCAAGCTCCTATATGTTGTTTTGGCTCCAGTAGTCGGTATGGTTGCCAGTTACCTTCAAATAAACTGTACATGCCAAGAGAAGGATTAAAAAATTAGGGCACTGTAGAACAAAAACTGCCCGGATTACTTTAACTTGCTCTCCTTGTGCATTTTCATTTTAATAAGCCTTATTTGGAATAATAGCCTTCGGCAAGACTCCTCAACGCATGGTGGGAATGATAATAAACAAAGAGGAGGCCATGAATCATGCAAGGGTCTGCAAAAGGACAAAAAATAATCTTGTTAAAGGGCTGAAATTCCTTTTCTGGACTAGAATACACATGTTATATAAGATAACTTCTGTGATATTTACATATCTTTTTTCTACAGCTAGTCAATGATTTTATTCTTCCTTCTGCTGTCTGCCTCTAGGTAACCAAGTGTAGATTTGTTGAAGTGCTGAGCACTTACAGCAGTATCTGACATCACAGAAAGCTGTGCTACAAATAGACTAAACACAAGGGAGACATGAGAATTTTCCCCATATGGCAGCTCAAAAAGAGGCCAGAAGAGGCAATAAAAACCAGTTGATACTTCAAATATGTATTTCAGCCTCAGTCCTCTCCCTGGTGAAGGAGGGATAATAACATCCCTCCCCTCGTCTTGCAAACACAAACACTAGTTAACTGGCTGCTGTGAAACAACTGGTTAGTCTAGATGCATCAGCTCTTGCACCCTGCACCCTTCTTCCCTGAGCTAAAGAGTCTTTAGCTCCCTTATTCACAGCGCTGCAAGGCCTTGTTGATTTGAGGTTATATGTTGAACCCTGCTGCTTTGAGCTGACCCGTGGTTGGGCAGAGGCCCTCTGAGTGTCTGCTCACCAGTCTTGTGCTATAGTCCTTTTGCTGCTTTATGACCTGAGCATCCTCTTTTCCCCACCGCCAAAACATATCTCACTGTGTCCATGGTCATAAACACCGAGAGATGTGAGAGGTTTGACCATTGTTGAGCATCACAGGAAAAAGTGTTAAATGTAGAGAATATCGATAGTATGCAGTGAGCATGTGTGAGGCCATAATGTCATGAGTGAGTTTTTCCATCCTCCTCAGGGAATGGATGAGCTATATCCAATTCTGTAACTCCATGTTATACATATGCAATTAAGGATCTGCTTAGATCCTTAGTGACCTAAGGATCACTGGGACAAGCTTAGATTTGTATAAGCAACCTTGTATTTGAACTTCAGTGATTAGACAACTTCATGTGTCCAACAGTAATACTGTTTTCTTTTGTGTGATTTCACTGGGTTTTGAAAAATAACAACACCCACGTTGCAGCTCACTTATCCCAAGTGCATCATCATTGGTGTTATATATTTTTTGGCACATTAGCACATGAAATGACATCTAGTAGGATGGATGTGTATTTGTTCATATAACGTAACTCTGGTCTAAAGAAAAATCTGAAATAAAATCCACATAGTATGTTTGGGTTTTTTCATTCAGATGGAGATTTGTATATGTTTCAATTGATACAGGGTGTTCCAAGTGGTACAAAAAGAAAAATCTTTATTTCATTTATTGGGAAAAAAAGAATAACAAAGATTGTATTGGAGGAGGAAGGGTTTCTCCTTCTATCTCTTGGCTTGGTTAGAGCATAACATCCACAGTTACCTCATCTTTATAGTTATGTGGCTTGAACTTCTATCTCTGGTTTAAGTGCTTCAGCCATTGTGCTAGAAAGTCCTTTTTACTTGCCGTTGTCTGCCCTGACGACAATTTTAGGCCATACTGGCCTTCAACAGTCTCAGGCAACAACCAAGACCAGAGGGAGTATGGAGCAAAGAATAATTATCCTCAGTGGAGAAGGGCTAGGTTAGGGGGCACTTACACAAACTGGAAGTACTTAAGTTCATGAGAGGTCCATGGGTGTGGAGGGAGCTGGCTGATGTTGCTGCGAAGCCACTCTCAATTAGTTTTGAAATAACAGTGGTGACTGGGTAAGATTCCTGAAGATTGGACAAGACTAAGCATCTCTCCTACCTTCAAGAAGAGCAAGAAGGAAGACCTGGAGAACCACAGGCCAGTGAGCCTCACTTCAGTCCCTGAGGTCATAGAGAAAACCCTTCTGGAATTCACATGGTCTCCAAACACATGAAGGTCAAGGTAATTGTGACTAGTCAAAACAGATTTATGAACAGGAAATCACGCCTAACGGACCTGACTGTCTTCTACAAAAGGTGACTAGCATGGTGAATGAACTAGAGAAAGGGAAACTTAAATGAGTATAATTGAGGTTTTCCAAACTGAGCATACGTTGATTAAAAGGCCCTTGACCCATACAGTGTAATATGAGAACTCTAATCACTACTTGTTCTCATTTTTTACGTCCTAGTATGTTAGAATCATAGAATATTCTGAGTTGGAAGGGACCCATCAAAATCGTGTCCAACTCCTGGCCCTGTACAGGACACCCCAAGAATCAGACCTTATGTGTCTAAAATGCCATATTGCCATGAATGATATATGTTAGATCATGCACATATATATATATATGCACACAGATAATTCTATAAACCTCCCTGCCGTATGTATATTTATCTCCATATATATCTCTGACCTATATACATGGATCACATATATTTATCACCTCACAATTAAGTAATAATTCCTACTTCAGTTATGAATGCTATGTGCTTCTGTGATGCTTGGGGATGTGATGTGAATTAACCAATTCCCACTAATAAAACAGTTTGGAAGCAGAGGATGATGTAGACAAAATATTTTAATAGCCCTGTGACACCTATTGTACAGAAAAGGGAAGGTGGCAGTCCTGTACTGAGAGAACTTACTCTAACTGCAGATGATAAGCAAAAGGATCAGAGAAACAGAACAGTGTAACTAGAAGGGGGCTTATTTTTTGAAAGTTAATATGTTAGTAACCATTATTGCTGTCTATTTGCAATACAGAAGAAACAACTGCTTAGTCTGAATTACAATGACATTTAAAGATCAGGAGACATGGCAAAGTAAAACTTGAAAAATAATAGAAAATGTTTCAAATTAAATGATACTTGCAAAAGGGTGGTTTAATACTCTCTGCAGAGTATTAAACAGGGCTGGTGATTTTGAGAAAGAAGGATAGGAATGGAAAGAGAGAATTCTAGTTTGATTTGGTGAAGTGACAGCAAATTTAAGGATGGGGGTGGGAATCTGCATGTGTGGGGAATTTTGGTTTACAGGTATCTTCAAAGGAGGAGGCATGTGGCATGCTTGGAGATCAGGAAAAGCAAGAATTTTTAGCTTCACTTAAAAGGGGAGATTTTTAAATACTGCACAAAATACACACGAAGGAGAACTGGACTTTCTCTGATGTCTCACTGCAACAGTAAGACACCCTTTTGTCTTACACCTAATTTCCTCACCCACAGGAAATTAATCTTCTGTATTCTGTGATTTACACACGTTCTCAGTAGTTTTAGAAACATTAACTACTACCTTTTACACTACAGAGGAAAGTTATAACTTTATTCTAGTGCTAAAGGCAAAGTCCATATCACAATCAAGATTATCTCACAGTTCCTGGAGACATTATTTCCTCAGACTTCCCTTAAGTGGGGGGTGCCAGCTTTGAAGTGGCACCAGACGTCAACAGAGGGCAAGAGTCAAGGTCACACGGAATTCAAAACATGCCAGGATGGTACAGGTGTGGAACTGCTGCCTTGGCTGAGGCCTGGATATTCCTGCTGTCCCCTTATGGATCACACTGAGAGGAAGGAAGGGCAGAAACGGCAGAAGGGAAGAAGAGGAATTAAGAGATCAGGTTGCCCCATACGTAAATCTAAATCACAGAACTATAAAATAATGGAATCACAGAATGGGTTGGGTAGAGAGTGACCTTAAAGACCACCCAGTTCCAACCTCCCTGCCGTGTGCAGGGACATCTTCCGCTAGACCAGGTCTCTCAGAACCCCATCCATCCTGGCCTGGAATCACCTATCTAAGCCCCTGCAGGGGCACCCGTCTGCCCCCTTCAGAGCCTCAGCCGCGGCCTCCCCCGAGTGTTGCCCCCCCAGCCGCTCCGCCCGTCCCACACAGCCCTCACCGTCCCCCGCCATCGCTGCCGCCCCTCACCGCGCCGCAGGGCACGCCGGGACTTGTAGTCCCCGCCGGCGGGTGTCACCCTCTCACTCCGGCCCTCTTCCGCGGCAGGAGAACTACAACTCCCAGCAGGAGTCCTGCGCCGCACACGCCATCGCTCCGCGCTCGCAGCCCCGCCCCGCCGCGGCGCCGGGTCGGGAGGAGCAGCAGGAGGAGAAGCAGGAGCGGGGCCGCCGCGGCCGCCGGCCCGGCCCGGCTCCTCTCGGCTGCCCCCGGCCGCGCCATGTGGCAGAGCATCGGGCTGACTCTGCTGGTGATCGTGGCCACGCTCGCCTGCGTGCTGCTCTTCATGCTGTGCGGTGAGCGGGGGCCCGGGGGGGGCTACTGCCGGCCTGGCGGCGGCGGGCGGAGCTCCTGCCCACCGCCCGCCCTCACACCCCCCACGCCGGGCCCGCGGTCTGTGCTGGTTGCCCTTGGCCCGGGTTGACTGGGGGGAATGGAAGGACAACTGTGCCCCGGGGCGTGGGGAGCGTGTGTGCTCCGCTGCGCCCTCTTCTCTTTGTTCCCGGGTCGTTCCGAGTCTTGATGCGCTCCCAGAGCCTTAATTTTGGGCTGTTTCGGTGTTTTCTCTGAAACTGACGGCTTTACTTGCCTTTGGAACCCTGGGCAGTCACGCTATGCGGCTTGTACGTACGTGGGTCTGAAATGCCAGTGAGTGCAAGAAGTAAACTTCCGACTGGCATCCCTCTGCTTCTGACATCTGTGTGCTCGCAAGGATTGAGAACAGCTCTTAGGAGGTTTTTTCTTTTTGTGGATTGAGAAGAGGAGGCTCAGGGATGACCTCATCGCTCCCTACAACTACCTGAAAGGAGGTGGGGGCCCATCTCTTCTACCGTGCCTGCAGTGAGAGGACCAGAAGAAATGGCCTTTAGCTGAGACGGGAGAATCAGATGAGATACTAGGAAAATTTTTTTCAGTGATAGAGCGGTCAGGCATTGAAATAGGATGCCCAGGAAGATGTTGGAGTCACCATCCCTGGAGGTGATTTAAGAGACATCTGGATCAGGTGCTGGGTCATGGTTTAGTGATTTGTGGGTTACAGTGGCAGTGCTGGGTGGCTGGTTGGACTGGATGATCTGAAGGATCTTTACTGATCTTGATGATCCTATGATTCTATGATCCAAGGCTTAGAGTTTTTTTGTTGTTTGTTTTTTTTTTTTTGGGAGGGGGGGGTTTAATGTGCAGAGAGAAGGGTTATTTCAGTGGGAGGTACAACTTCCAGGTCTGTTGGAGTTCGAGTTCTTGGAAGAAATCAGCAGTTCAGTGTGTGTGTGGTGCGACCAGTATGCTGAGCTTGGAGCTCTCAAAAAGTCCCAAACCAATAAACCACCAAAAAACACGCCACCAGACTCAACCTATGCCATAGTCTGTGATGAAAAGCTTATGAGACTTCCAAAGCCGGTGGGTTTGGAAGTGGCTTCTAAAAAAACGAGGGAGCTAAGTGAAGAGTCAGCTGACATGTAATACTTATAAAAAAAAGTTAATTGTGGTCAAGTTGACAAAGCGTTGTGAAAAGATTTTGCAGTATCAAGAGACTGGATAGTGAAATGAGAAGTGAAATCCAGTACTAACATGTAAGAAGTAATGCACATCGGAAGTGTGAAATGTATATGTGCATAATTTATGTAAAGAGATATAATGGATTCAGACTGAGCTGTTGGTATCTCAAAGAAAGCATCAGCTCAAGTAATTGCAAGCATTTTTCCAAAATACGTGTTTAACACTTTGTAGCAAGGATACAGGAAAATCAAACATTAGAAGCTTGAAATAAAATAGAAAATGTTATTACACTGCCATAGGAATACTCCATGTGTGTGTGTCTCAAATGGTGTATTTTCTTGTTAAAGTTAAATAAAATCCTAGTCTGTTTTTAAAAGACAGAGTTTCCTAAACAATTCTTTGATTCTGTGTTGAGAGCTGTGAAATGACTTCTGCATGAAGAAACTTTAAACAGGTTAGATCTGTCTAGCCTGGAAAGTAGGTGACTGGAGGAAGGGTGATGGTTCTAACACTGAGTGTCATGTCTAAGGTTAAGTGGGAATGGTTGTGAAATTTCACCACTGCAGAGCAGTTGGAGTCCATGAAGTTAAATGATCAAGCAATAGGCAAAACCCAAAAAGATTTCTTTTAAAGTGGGGAAATAAATTGCAGGTTCATTAAAAAAGAATAGTTTGGATGCTGAAACTTCTCTCATTCAAAGTTCACGGAAGAAAGGTCAGCATATTTAAGCAATAGTACTAAATCTTGGGTGAGGAAATTTGTGGAATTACAGATAACTGGAACTGCAAGGCTATACTTGACTTGGTCTTGTGCTCTTTTCCTGCATGTCCTGTACTGTCCATTGTTACAGACCAAACAGTGACCTAAGTGGATATTTATTCAAGTTTCTCAACCCTCATTAGGTGTTGACTGGCCACGTTTCATCTTTTAGAAAGGTTTTTGTGTTTTCAAAGTATGCATACGAGATCTTTGCTTACTGTCTTCCTGACAAAATAGGATTTTGCAACATGATATTCAAAGTCAGAAGCAAGGATCATTTTCTTGAGGCCTTTCTGCTTCTGTCTGTATGTGACAAATGGAATTGAAGTTCTAAGCATCTAACTTTGCCTACTAACATAAATATTTGCCTAGTGCTTTCTTGCTTAAAGAAAACAAAAGTAATTAATAAGTTACTTTATTTCTAAGTGGCTTGTGTATACTTAGCAGTTTGGAATTACATATTGTCCATTCACCTTAAATTCAATGAATACTCTGCGTTGAATCCTTCATTGTATTTTGCTTGCAACTGTGTCAGAGTTTGTAAAATGATTGCTTCAAGTCACCTAGTTTTCAAAAGTATTGAACACAGGAAGCTGATGTGTTCATTGTTTTTTTTTATTTTGGGGAGGGATTTGAACTATTACCGTGTTAAAAGTGACTCAATAGGATTTGATAATTATTTACATTATTTGTAATTATTTTTCCATCATACAGCATGTATTAATTAATTAATATTGGTACACTTCTAGTTCTTGTACCATGGAAAATATTCAAGGAAAACAGTGTCAAGACCACTACTAGAAAAAACTCTGTTCAAGTAACTTTCAATTTAGTTGTTTATCTCTGCTAGTGATAGGCAGTTTCCCAGTCCCTGAGAAGGCCAATAGACTGTAAAGAATAGGGATCTGTAGGTAAGAAGGTGGGGAAGGAACTACCTAAGTGCTGCATGTGATAGGATATGAGTAAATGCCAGCCAGCAGGACATACAAATTAATGGACAAATCTGACATAAGAATGGTTGGATATAATCTTGAGTAAGCTTGATCTGATTATAAAAATATTTTGCAGCCATCTGATGAGGTGTCGAAACAGTCTTATGAAAAGGACTTAGAGAGTAAAGAGCCTAAAGAGATGAAACTTTGATTTTGAATGGCTTATAAAAGGACTTGTGGTGTAACTGCCTGCAGAGAACAATAAATTTAAATATCCAGGAGACATCGTAGATCATATGGGTTTCTGCTGCCCATAACAAGTATGAAGTGATAAGTGCTATCAAAACTTATATAATGTGGGAAAAATTCACTTTTTAATTATCTCTAAAATGAAAAGACAAAATTCAGAGAACCAATTATCGACTAGTTCATCAGCCATGTGAAAAGCAAATGTTTATGCCTGAATTAGGCACTTATGTCTGTCAAAGTACTTTTAATAAGTGACCTGATTCCTTTCTCTTTTAAATATTTCTGGATGCTTACAACTGCTACTTTCAGTGTTAATCTGAATTAGTTAGGAAGCACGGAAGGCTTGAAGCTAGCAAGCAGCTTTATTTGTAAACTGATCACATCTGACATAGAAACCATTGAGGGACTGTAAACATAGCAAATTTTCAGTTGTTCTTTTAAAAGTCTTGGCTAAGATAACTTGCTTCCAGTTTTTTTATTCCCACTTTTTCTGATTTTCTGTCTCTGGTGATCTTACTGCTGCCTTTATGTATCTGTGTTCCTCTGCAGATGGGAGGTACTCATGCATAGTCAAGGATGTAGGATAAGATAAAATACCAGCCAAGGTGAACTCTATTATTGCTTACCTCTGTGTATTTATTTTATAATCCCAGTGTAGTAGTGCATGGAGCCGTGTGAAATTGCAGAAGTGCCTTGAGTGGAACAGATGGAAGCATTCATCTCATTTGGCAAGAGGGGCTAATGAGATGCGGTTTGAGAGATACAACCTTAAAATAAAAACTGTGTAACTCAGAGTGCTGAAATGAATGTGTGGTTTGCTTCACAAGTCTGAATTTGGTTGCAGATGGGAAAACCCATAAATTCTGCCTGAATAACTTTTCTTTAATGCTTTGTTTAAACAATTTTGTAACTATCTTAAATGACTGATTCTTGTGAAATACCTCAACAGATGAGAAAAATCATGCTTGATTAGGCCAGTAATAAAGAGAAAATACCCTTTAATTTGAAGTTGAGTTTTGAAACTGTTATAAATGGGAGATTGGAAGAGAGCAAGTTTCCTTTGGATCAGTCCTTTGGAAGCACAAGTGGTGGAGTGTTGCATTAAATGGGGCTAGGTTTAAGGAGCTGTGCAGATCCAAGTGCTGTGTCAGCTGATGTCCTCTATTATTCCAGTGTCAGAGTACTATATGCTTCCTTCAGTCTGATCCTCTCCATAGCAAAACTATCCACTGTTTTAAAGGTGTAGATGAAGTAACTTGTCCATGGTCACATAAGTCATTTGACACAGAGTCAGAGTAGAACCCAAATCTGTTCTCCCAAATCATAAGTTAGCCTCTAAAGCTCCGTGTTCGTTTTTTTGCAGCTGTAGCTGCTTTGGATTTTCTCTGATGGACACTTCAGCATTTGAATACAGGCAGCATTCAGCTTGGTGATACACTGGTCCTAAATTAATCCTCATGCTCTGGGAGTAGTAGCATCCTATTTTCAAATCAGTAGGGACACAGAGGAAAAATAATCTCACAAGATTGCACAGGAATTCCACAACAGGGTCGGAATGAGCAGCCAGATCTTCAGACTCTGTCGTGTGCTGTTACTGCATCACCGTCCTTCCTTTCTTGGTTTCGTTTGTTTCTCACATAAGAAAAATCACATTGCTTTTTCCCACCTCTCCATATTAGCCCTAGGGGTTTTGTTTTGTTTGCTATTCCTGATTCAAATGGAAGAGGAAAATGTGCTCTAATAAAGAAAACTCTTTGTTAGCTGTTGCTTGTACACGCCAGTGTAAGGTGAATAAAATAGATGGACCTGAGACTCGTATCCCTTTGAGGAGGAATAACATTGTTGTTGGATCACCCTTTATAAAGAAGGAAAAGCTGATGTGGGAAGTAACAGAAAGGGTAGTTTTAATGAAGCCTAGTCAAATCATAAAATCTGTTTAAGATGTTACATACATCTGCTTATGAGTCAGTAAAAGAATCTTTGACTCATGGTCCCACCTTCACAAACACATTGCATCGTGATTTATAAGAGAGGGGTTGACATACTGATGGCACGATGCCAGATGTGGCTTAAATGTCTTTGGATAGCACCTGGCTGTGGCATTTTAAGTGAGACAGTGGCTCCCAGTTTTTAGTGAGTACTAAACTCTGCAAGTTGCTTTTTTATCTAAATGCGAAGTACTATTTTTGCTAGATTGGATTTTGCAACTCTGTATTCAAGTATCTGCCAGACCAAGAGCTAGAGCCACTGCTTTGCACTGCAGTGATACATTTGATCTGGCTGTGAGAGGCCAACTTCTCTCACCAACTAATGTAGATAACATTATGTATGACAGTCTGCATGTCATCACTGCTTGCTTGCTGAAGACATACTTTGGGCATGCTGTTTGGCTTACACAGGTTCAGTCATGCTAAGGATGATTTGAAAAACTAAATCAAATGGCCAAAAAAAATAAAGCAAGCAGCAGAAGACTGATTCTAATCAAATACTTTGTGTGTGGTAAAGCTAAACCAGTAGGACTTCTTTGAGAGCAGCTTACCTGAAGTGGAAGCGTTTGATTTGTAAACTGATGGTGTCAGTTACCTGTCCAGAAAGAGCTCTGCAGCAGAAAAACTACAAAGGTAAACTGAGCCATGTACAGACAAGAATGCATAGAAATGTCCATTTTACAGAATCACAGAGTCAGCTAGGTTGGAAAGGACCTCGGAGATCATCGAGTCCAACCTGTAATCCAAGACCATGGCAATGAGTGCCACATCCAGTCTTTTCTTAAACACCTCCAGGGATGGTGACTCTACCATCTCCCTGGGCAGCCCATTCCAATGCCCACTCACCTTTTGTGTGAAGAACTTCTTCCTAATGTCTAACCTAAACCTCCCCTGGCACAGCTTAAGACTGTGCCTTCTTGTCCTACTGCTGGTTGCCTGCGAGAAGAGACCAACCCCCACCTGGCTACAACCTTCTTTCAGGTAGTTGTAGAGAGTGATGAAATCTCCCCTGAGCCTTCTCTTCTCCAGGCTAAACAACCCCAGCTCCCTCAGCTGCTCCTTATACGACTTGTGTTAAGAGTCCCTTCACCAGTAGTGTTGCTCTTCTCTGGACCTGCTCCAGCACCTCAATATCCTTCCTGAACTGAGGGGCCCAGAATTGGAAACAGTACTCAAGGTGTGGCCTCACCAGTGCTGAGTACAAGGGACAGAAGAGTCACTTCCCTGGTCCTGCTGGCCACACTATTGCCAGGATGCCATTGGCCTTCTTGGCCACCTGGGCACACTGTTGGCTCATGTTCAGCTTCCTGTCAGTCCAAACTCCCAGGTCCCTTTCTGCCTGGCTGCTCTCCAGTCACTCTGTCTCCAGCCTGTAGTGCTGCGGGGGTTGTTGTGGCCAAAGTGCAGGACCCGGCACTTGGCCTTGTTGAACCTCATACCATTGGATTTGGCCCATTTATCAAGCCTGTCCAGGTCCCTCTGCAGAGCCCTCCTACCCTCTAGCAGACTGACAATCCCCCCCAACTTGGTGTCATCTGCAAATTTGCTGATGGTGGACTCAATCCACTCATCCAGATCATCAGTAAAGATATTAAACAGAACTGGGCCCAACGCTGATCCCTGGGGGACACCACTAGTGACCAACCCCCAACTGGATGCAGCCCCGTTCACCAGCACTCTCTGGGCCCGGCCCTTCAGCCAGTTCCTAACCCAGCACAGAGTGCCCCTGTCCAAGCCGTGGGCTGCAGCTTTTCCAGGAGTGTGCTGTGGGAGACGGTGTCAGATGCTTTGCTGAAGTCCAGATAGACACATCCACAGCCTTCCCCTCATCCACCAGGTGGGTCATAAAGGGAGATCAGGTTGGTCAGACAGGACCTGCCCTTCCTAAACCCGTGCTGGCTGGGTCTGATCACCCGGCCGCCCTGTAGGTGCCATGCGATTGCACTCAAGCTGATCTTCTCCATAACTTTGCTGGGCACTGAGGTCAGGTTGACAGGCCTGTAGTTTCCCGGATCCTGCTTCCAGCCCTTCTTATGGATGGGTGTCACGGTCAACTTTCAGATATCTGGGACATCCCCAGTGAGTCAGGACTGGTGATAAATTGTGGAGAGCGTCTCTGTGAGCTCTTCCGCCAGCTCCCTCATCACCCTAGGATGGATCCCATCTGGTCCCTTAAACTTGTGAGGATCCAAGTGGCTCAGCAGGTCACTAACTGCTTCCTCACGGATTACAGTGGGGCTATTCAGCTCCTGGTCCCTGTCTACCAGCTCTGGAGGCCAGTTGTCCTGAGGACAACCTTAGTGTTGAAAACTGAGGCAAAGAAGCTAAGTACCTCAGCCTTTTCCTCATCGTTGGTAACTATATTCCCCCTCACGTCCAATAAAGAATGGAGGTTTTCCTTGCCCCTCCTTTTGCTATTGATGTATTTATAAATATAATGTATTTCATTTTGTGTGTGTGTGTATTTTAAATTACAGTTATTTTCTTTTTTAAAATACACAGTTATGTAACTTACAGTTCTTTGGTATGGCATGGTGTGGGGTGTTACCATTTTGCAATCATCTTAAGAGGATGAGAAATTAATAAAAAATGCATTGTCTTCTTATTCAGAGGTAACTCAGTACTGTGAGTCTGACTCTAGCCTTTGTCTCTGTGTGTGTGGTTTTGTTTAATGATGTATTTAGTTGATATTGTTGCTGGAGAGACTTTCTCTTACCCAGAGTAACTTGTCCTTTACTACTCTGGTTATTTCCAAGGAAATTCTTATTTGTTTAGTAACAGTGAGGCGACAGGGAGTCTCAGCTGAAGAGGCAATCGTTACTTGATTCAGACAAGTGTGTTTACTGGGGATTATTTTTTTTTTTTAACTTTCTGTCCAAGCTGGCACAGTAATTAGAGCAAGTGAAAGAAAAAATCTTTCTGCTTTGATTACTTTGTACCTAAATGTCTCTGGTACAGGCAGGGAGATCTTACGAGGTTGCCCTCCCACTGTTGTCCTTGGCTAAGCCTGTTGTAGTTTTCAATCCACTACATTGTGGTTTATTCACTTGCCTGTTATCATTGGTCTGGTTGTTTTTCTACTATAACCAGTCTTTTTGGCTTATTACTTACACTGTCTTGTTTGTAATCTTGAGCTAGGGAGGTCTGAAGTCTGCTTATGGTACTTGGTGTTTTGGACACTGTGTTTGGTCTGATGTTAGTGCTGCTTAGTGCTGTTTTTCTTGAGAGTGTGAATGAACTTTGAATGTTCTTTAGTATTTCTCAGCACACCCCCTGTAGTAATTCCCTGTGTTAAGTAGCCTGTTCGCAGTGGTAGAGGAAGCATGTGGTTCACTTTATTTAGCTTAAGTTAAAATACCTCCCTTTAAGGAGTATTTATTGACACCAAAAATATTCAAGTTGTGCTTCTGTAAAGTGCCCTATAACTCTTCTGGGAATGCCCTGAATATTTTTGGCTCATCCTCCTCCCTCTGTCCTCCCTGTGGTGTTCTCTGGAAGTAATATGTCTCTCAATAATTCACATTGTAGGTGTTTCAGTTAGGATTTTAAACAGCCAAGTTGAAGTGCAACCCCAAGAAAAGATTTGTGGAGGAGAGTTCTCCACACCATGTGTTTAAGTGGACTTAGTAGAATGTACTTCTCACGCACTTCTAAGTCAAGTGACTCAAACTTTGTCAACTAATTGGGGGGTTGAAGGCATTTTTAAACAGCTTGTAATATTTTGCACTTTCTTGCAAGTGCCCTGTATTTACTTGGAGTATTTTATGCGTTTCTTTCCTGTGTGAACTGGAAATGAGCATGGCTCTTTGAAATTTGATTACTTCTAATGATGTTTATACCCCTAAGAAGAATGGGTTGATTTTAGGTCTCCAGAATGCACAAAGCATTGAAGGTCTCGGAGAGCTGAAATACCCTTCAATGGAAGCAACTTTCGGATTCGATTTAGTCACAAGTCATTTGAAGGTTTAGGTATTCATGGGAAAGGAAATACTTGTGTAGGCTTTAGAAATTAATTTAGATCATAAAAGGTTGTCATAAAAAAGTTTTCCCCCAACTTTCAGCACCAGCAGAGAAATTATGGAAATTAAAAAACTGCAGGATGTGAAAAGTATTCCAGGAGGAAATGGAAGGGTGGGGTCTCATTTTGTCCTAAGCTCTGGTTACAGAAGAGGAAATATAGTGGTGCTGTGGCTATTTAAGTGCCACTTATTAGTCTTTCTCCCCCTTTCCTAATATGTCCCTGTTGTCCATGCGCAGAAGTCTGTTTCTGATGACAGCTGTGCACTTGGGAGAATGGGTAAAATACAGCTCTTAATATTTGAATAGGTCAGCAGTATAGGCTCGAATAGCTAGCAAGACCTAAACAGAGAATGAGACTATTCATTACTAGCTCTATGCAGGACAGATGGTTTTCGGTGGTGCAAATGATGGTTGTATAGCATTTGTTTTCAAATAGCTGTTTAAATTTTCCCCTGCTTAACTGTGTATTTCACAGAGAAGTTGTATTCCTGTTCTGTGGGTGATGGGACTTGACTGGTTAGCTAGAGGGAAAGGGATATCAGTAGTTTTTAGCTGCGTAAGACTCTTTACCTAAATACATAGATAAAAGGGAGACCTTTTAAAATGAAAATTTTTGTTTGGGTTTAGATAGATTTATATCTGTGTTTTTAAGTTCCTTGGCTGCCTGTTAGGGAAACACTTAGACAAGTGAGAGGTGAGGAGGTGGATCTTAAATATTTTTAAGAGAGATTCTGAAATCTCAACTCTTTAGTTGGGTAATTTTGGGACCTAGAACGTTTTAGCAGTAGAGCAGAACATAAATTTACCAGAGAATTTAATTTTACTTTAGTGGGATTTGTTGATGGTGAGGGAACTGCTTGATTTTGGGGGATGTGGTCTTTTAGTGAACATAAGAAGATCTTGTGCATTTCCGAGGAGGATTTATTATAAAACATGGTATTAATTTGAAGGTCTCAGCAAGTGTGCTTAATAGTGATTATGTAACGCAGCTTTTAAAATGGGATTTTTCAGAATGAAGTGTTTGCTGAGGGTAGAAATTCTAGTGCTGACTTTTTACAGTACACGTGTAATGAATCCCAAGTCCTTGTTTTGATATAGCCACAGGAATTCCTTTTCTCCTGATGTTTAAAGACTTTTGTCTGTGTGATGGTGATCACCCACCTACTACTTCCTGTGGCAGTTCAATTTGGAATGGGTAGGTCCTTTCCTGAAGCTTAAAGGTTGCTTCTGGATGAGGACAAACTTTATTAAGTTGAATTGGTATTTCTGGGACTGTAGAAAGGAGTGGATGTGTTGGGGAGGACTGTTGGGGTTGGCAGTTAGAGAGTGGGAGCTGATCAAATTTTTTCTCCCTTTTCTGGTATACTTTGCCTGATAGATGACTATCAATTTGTATGAAGTAACTAAGCAGTACCTTTTTTCTTTCTCCTGCAGGGTGGTATGTGGTCTGGCAATTGTTTTTGTCTAAATTCAAATTCCTGAGAGAATTGATAGGTGATACGGGGTCCCAGCAGGGAGACAACGAGCCTTCAGAGACTGAAGCTGAGCAAGAGACTCCACCCTCGCCTCAGAGAAGTAGACAGAAATCAGCTCGACAGCGAAGGGCACCCACAGAAGACACGACTTAAAGTACTCCATTGAACTCCTGAGTAACTATGAATGGTTAACCTCCCCTGCACTGTTCAGTGGTGTGATCTTACTGAAAAACTGACTTAAGAGGTAACATTAATACCTGTGGACCTTGACTCCTGAGCTACCAATGTATGATGCTACTCCAGTAGAGGTTCAGGGAGGGCTTCAGCATCAATTCATAGAATGCTGGAGGAATGGAGGGGTGGAGAGAAATCTCCATCAGAAAAATGCTGAGCTCCTGTAGTTCCTATCTCAGCACACAGATGAAAAACAGGTCCTGGACTATAGGGTTAGCCTTTGCATTAGTCTGAACACAGTAAACATTTCAGACTTGAAATAGTTTCTAAATTATTTTTTCTTTACAACACTGTAACTACATATAGTGAAATCAAGTTTTATTTCCTTAGCTGTATATGAATATATATATATTTTTTCAACCTTGAGAATGCACACGAACTTAAAAAACAGTAGAAAGAATATCCTGCTTTAGAACGTATTCTGAAGTGAGATTTTAGTTAAGTTCTTGTATATATAAAAAGTATAAATGGAATATGAAAAATCAATATTAGATGCACATGATTTGGAGGTTTTTATTATCTCCTTTAAAAAAAACAAAGATGGAGGGGCAAAGAAAGCAATCAGGTGGCAAGACCTGTTTTCTTGATTTTGGCATAAGAAGGGTTACAGGTTAAACAGTCCTGCTAGGTTTCTTTATTTTTCCTGAACCTTTTACTCCCAACTCCAACTTGTGTTGGAGATGGGAAGGTGCCTGGGTTATGTACTACTCACTGTTTAGTATTCTGAAGTGTCATCTTTGGTATTTGAATACTAAGTACTTCTCTAGTTCACCTTGTACACCTTTACAATCAGGTATATGGTACCTGACATCACTTTTTTCCTGGAACCAGTTGTGGCACTCTGACCAGTTTGGTAGACATCTCTGTAACACTTCGACAGTGTTACAGCAGTGAATTTGGTACCTCATGTTTGCTGGAGGACTTTAGGATTTTTACCAGTGATAAGCAGTTGCTCCTGTCTTCTCTGAGAATTAATTATACAGCTATTTTGACATTGCACTTCAGAATGAAGAGCTCCATTTCTGTTTATCTAGTGACTCTGAAGATTGATGCATGAGATTTGGGAAGGAGGAGGAACATGCATGTACCGCCTCTGATGTGTGTATGAGAGAGAGCTACCAACAGATCTTGTCTTGAACAGCTTCAGTTTTCTCTCGAAGTTTGGTTATATGGTAGTGTTTGGATCATTGTTCTGTGTATAAAAATTTAATCAGGACTGTAAAATTGTCTTGTATTTTCAGATGTTAAGAAGTTTAAACCTATGGCTTCCAAACTTGTGGTTTGGTTCAAGAATATGGCTAAAAGCAGCAGCATTTCAGTTTTTGATCAAGTAGGCCTACATCTGGGAAAAGAGCACTCTTATAGTGCCTCTATGGTTTAATTTGTCATCTGTGAATAGTGTTCAAAAGCTAATGAGGGCAGTCACTTAAAATCATTTGGATGTTTCAGTATTAAAATATGTAAGATCAGCCCTGATTTTCCTTTCGAGTCTAAAAGACTTTGTTTTATTTACTGGTATGTATGTATAAGCGTAAGGTTTTATTTTGAAGCATGATTAGACAGTGCTATGCACATATCCTGTAAACACATGTAGAAATACTGATAGTCTGATAGTCTCCTCTATCCTGTGTGCTAGCAAGGGAATGTCTAATGATGGTTGGTTGTTTTTTTTCAGTTTTTTTGGTTTTTTTAACTAGTAAAATTCCTGCTTATTTAAGCAAAAGCAATCAGATTCTATTTCCTGCTGCTCTCAGTTTGCCTCACACAATTTAATGTCACAATTTTCTTGTGTCTGTAATGTCTTGTCACCTGGTGAGACTTTCAGTTTTTCAGTGCTAACCAAGTATGGTCCATTTTTCTTACGAAACTAGCGTCTCTGTGTTAAGCTTTGCTAATATAGGCTTACAAATAAAGATACTTATTTTGTACTGACATAGGATATTGACACTCCACTTTAGTGCACAGAGGATGGCAGAAGGCTGATGCTCGTAGTATCTCTGGCTGAGATAAGAACCAGTAACTTAGTCCCTGCCTCTAGGAGCTGTGAAGAAATGTGAAGTTACAGCCATATACATAGCTAGTTCAGGATAGCTCTAAAGGTGTGCAAGAATCAAGATCCTGGAGCAAGATAATGAAGGAGAAATCCATGTAGGTTTGAATGCTGACACTGATCAAATATGCAATAAGATGGATGTGGAACCTCTGGGTAGCTCATCTGCTTTAGCCAAACAACTTCCTTCTCCCTTCCTTGCTGTCTGTAGGTGTACATTTCACTCTCCAAAGTTATTTTCAGTCTCTTCTTTTTTAAACAGCTGATGCTATTTTTTTAATGCTGTTGTGACATAGCTGCCAATAATGCTGTCTGCCTAGTGTATAACTTCAATGATCTTACTAGTAGCAGGCCAAAGGTATATATTCCATAATGTGGTTTGGAAGAATTTTGGAATGCTAATGTCTTCTGTCAATGCATAATTTTTCTTGAAGGAATCTGTAATAAAATCTTTGTACAGGGCACTTCATGCAAACCTGTAAAAGTGAAGCTGTATGTGTGGAAGTGTACTTGTGATAAGACCTGGGTTGTGATTGCTGGCAGTCCAATATACTCATGTCTCCAGGTGTTCTTACCAGTGTACTTCTGAAATGTTAGTGGTGGGTAAGCACTTAACTTTGAATTGACCCATCCAAGTCTGAAATCATATGAAGGCAACAGGTTACACAGTTGGTCTTGTTTTGTTTAGTGGGATCTATTTTTAAAACTATTGCCTTATTGTTGCAGCCATTCTCTTGAATGTATTTTGGGTTTTTATTTTAAATATAGTCATATCACCTTTGTTGCAGGGGCTGTGTAACTTTGAATAAGCAGTAATTACCTGTGTTGTATGTGACAGTGCTGCAATTTGTGATCACCTTGCTGCTTAATATCAGGTTTTACACTGAACTAGACCTGTGTATGTCCTTTTGTTTTGTCTGGAAATGACCAGCATAAAGAATGTGTTCAGTGTGGTCACTTGCTTCTTCAGTGTTACAATACTGTACCTAAGGCTTCTGTGGTTGTCTGTTTTCATCGTTAACTGTTCTTTTAACTGACTGCACAGATAAAAAAATAAAGTAACCAGACTTGATATGAATATTTGACCTGAGTGATTTTCTGACTTTTTTTGAATGTGATTTTGTCTGTAGAACAAGACCACTTGAGTGGTCTTGAGCATCAAACACTGCAAAAGAAGACTTGTCAAAATTCACATTCTAGCTGCAGATGACTTCATTTTAAAGGGCAAGTTAGTGTATATCTTTTAGAGAAGTTGTTAGTAAAGGTGTTTTTTCTGCCTTATCCTTGTAAGTTGTAATTTCATTTTAACAATTAAAAAAAAATCCCAACAAAACAAATAAACCCAACAAAACCCACCTTGCCCGCTCTGATTTTCTTCATACTTCTAAAATTGGTTGTGGACTCTGTAGTTTTTCTAAAAGAAGTATGTTGGTAAAGTAGAAAGTTCTTATTTTAGAAATGAAGATGTACAGGAAAAGGAAATAAGAACATGCTTCATTCCCGATTGCTTCTGTTAAGTAAAATGCATAAATTGTATCCTGGCTTCCTTTGTTGAATAATAAGACATTAAAACGATTTTGAAGAAAAATATAAAGTATCTTTAATCTTGAGAGAAAAAACTGTTTTGCTGTTGTCCTACTCTTCTCACACGTGAAAACAGGCTAATAATGGAGTGCAACAAAATGTGCTGATGTTAATGTGACTTGAGCACTTGGGTCTTTTCATCTCAGAAAGCTGGCTTTGTGTGAGGGGGCTAATATAAGTGGGAGCAATCAGTGATGGGCAGCTGGTGTGAAATGCTTGTGAAACACATGCTTGCTTGTCTGCTTTGGTGTTGATCCCAAGGAACCACTCTGTGGTCTGTTCCAGTGGGAACAGAATAAAGATGCCGTTGTACAACTTTGCTCCAAGTTCCACCAAAAGCTGTTTTAACTGGTACCATGCCTTGGCGCTCATGTGCTCTTAGGGTTCTCCCAAGGCCTTGCTTCTCTGTAATTAAAATACACAATCTTTGTTAAACACAGGTAGCATTACATCTTGCTTGGGTTGTACTTACATGAACATTTCTTATGTGGGATCAGACTGGAAGTTGGCAGTGTGAATATGCTGAGGTTTATATTAAACCTTTAAGACATATATATTAGCTGTATTCTTCATGTCAACCAGAAACTCTGTTATCTCTGTTATCCCTGTGGCTGTTTATAATCAAAGTGTTATCTCTGAAAGCTGGATGGAACAGAGGCTTTTTGACAGTGCTTCACAGAGCCTGTGAGAAGGCTCTGCATCTGCTCTAGGGCTAATGTTGACGTGTAGTGGTGTTGGATTTGACCTCAGGCAAAAGGAATGGCAAGATGGACCTGTGGCTGGACATGGCAGCACTATGGAGTCAACAGAAGAACTAACCAGTGCTAATGTCTGGGGATGTAGTCACCTTTGGAGGAGGTACATAGAAATCTGGCTGAGAAGTGTCTTAGAGGCAGGAGACTTCTCATCAGTAGAACTCAAACCAAGACCAATGTCCCAGTTTTTTCAAAGGGGGACGCTGCAATCAAATACATTTTGGGCTTTATTTTCCTGTATTTCTATTCACAGGTCTTTTCAGTTTCCACAGTAGGAAATGAATAAAACAAGTGTTCCTTTAACTTTGGTAGCTGAGGGACTCTAATATCTAAGGAAGGATGGGATGGGACCATAATGTGGCCACTTTGGGGTCATCATCAAGGTATTGTACACATACTGTTTGTGATGTACCTGCCTCTGCTGGCATGATTTGTGTGTACTGCCACCAGGACTCATCCTGAATGCTGGCAGTGTACTTGAACTCAGAAAGGTAAGAAGAAGATATCCTGTACTGGAGAGCTGTGGCTTGAGAGGTAGTTGCCTATGAATCTCTTGTGCCTGGGTCTGTGTGCGCTGTACTATTCAGGCAGCTGACTCTCGCCCCCACTCAACTAAAACTTCCAGCTTTATTTGCAGTTAAATGTAAAGTTTCACAATGAGAAGTTACATGTAATCTTATGTCTTCCTCGGAACACCTTGCTCTGTGTCATACCAATTTCCTTTCCTTCACACTGGAGTATTTTAACATCTTGTAAGGGGAGTTCAAAGCCTTCTACCAGCAAATTTGTTTGTTCACAGATAATGCTGGCTGTGTCTTGAAGCGAGTTTCGCTACTACTGCGTGGTGGTTTGAACCGCTGGAGCAGTATTAACACTGAATTTTTGTTAAAGTCAATCTTGAGCTTCCTAGCACCGTGCTCTGCTCCTTCTTATTTAAGGACTTAATCAGGATCCTTCTGTCTTTGTTAGAACTCCTTGCTTATTTTGAGTTAATTGCAGTTCTGTGACAAATCAGTCCTTCACGGCCAGATGATCAGCTGTCAGCCTTTTCCGTGTTTACAAATGTTAGGCAATATCCTTGCTATGGTGGAATGCAATCAGAATCTGTCTCTTGGACACCACTTGTTTCCAACATGAGTGGTTTCAGTTTTTGGGAATGTAAAGAGTTGCTGCCCTGAAGTTCTGGCTAGACCCTGCTTTGAGAACTCAGAAGAAGCAGGAGATGCTCCCTGGTGACCTGAGCAGTTGTAAAAGGGGCTGAGCTTTGTACAGGGCGCTGGTGTGTGCAAGGCATGGGCAAGTGGCTCTCAGAGGTGACACGTTTCGCTCAGACATGCCAGGTCTGCAGCATGGATTGCTCTCTGCAAGGCTGATAACCCCCTAAAACCCTCCTGGGTTTGTGGCTGGATGGCACTGTGTCTGCTGTGACTTCTCATCCTGGCACAACTTGATTTTTGCCTTTCCAGGAACAGAATTGGTCTGATCAACCTCTGATGTCACTGGATTGGGGTCACATTCACAAACCTGAACTGGCACAGGTACTACAGCCACATGGGGAAATTCTCACCCTTCCTCCTGACCAGCAGAGGAGGCATGCCAAGGTCAGGGAGCTGTGGATTTCACTTTGTGGCTCTGATTTGCAGGTGTTTTACTGACTTTCTCTGTTAGCCTCTTTATTTTCAAAAATCATAGAATCCCAGAATGGTTTGGGTTGGAAGGGACCTTAAAGATCACCTAGTTCCAACCCCCCTGCCATGGTCAGGGACACCTTCCACTAGATGGGGTTGCTCAAGCCCCATCCAACCTGGCCCTGAACACTTCCAGGGATGGGACATCCACAGCTTCTCTGTGCAAAATCACAAGGTTTCTTTAACAATTAGGACATTTAAGGAATAGCAATGGCACTTACTGCAGTTTTTTACATTTTTCCAAAAGATTCACATACTGAGGGCAGACTTGATTTTGCTTTTCCTTGACCCTGCTTCCAGGGTGTCCGCCTTTCTCCTGAGCCCTGGAGCGACAGCACGGACGGGGGAAAAGCACTTATCCCTGGAGTGGCTGCTTAAATGCAAAAAATTGCTCACGGTGGAGGTCCGGTCTGAAATCCCGGAGGCTTTCAGTATCCCGGTTGGATGGGAAGGGCGCGTTGGGGCTGGCTGTCGCCAGTAGATGGCGCGGGCCGCCAGGCTTTGCGGTGCGGGCCCTGGCGGCGCGGGGGGACGGCGCCGACGCTGCCGAGTCCTTCGCGGGTGCTGTTGCTTTCAGTTTTTGTAGTAATTCCGCTGGTGTTTGGTGGTGTTGGAAAGTACAGGGGCAGCTCGTTGCAGGGGTTGAGCCTGGTTCTTGTCGGGCTGTGTGCTACGTGCCGAAAAAGCGGTGGGAACACGTGGAGCCTGGTGTCTTAGGGGCACTCGTGTGGCACAAAAGAATTACTTGAGTTTTGCCTTTGTTAAGGACAGTGACCTCAAAAACTATCTGCCAGAAGAAGGGAGGTCTCAGAAACGCCAAGAGGTGTCTGCTTTTCTTACTTCTCACCGTGCTTAAGGAAAAAAAAAAACTCACAAAACACACAACAGCAGCACTTCTTCAGGCCTTAGCGTTACAAACATATTGTACGAGTATCAACAGCAGCTTAAGAAAAGGGCTGGTTTTGTGGGTTTTTTCCCCCAATCTGCCCACTGTCCAGATCTCTTCAAAACCAATTCTCCATGCTGTGCCCTCATGCTCCTCATAGTTCTGCTGCAGAGATGTGAGGTGAAATTTCATCCCATCAAAGCTGGTCTAAATCCTGCTGCTTACTGAGCAGGTAAAACAAGGGCTCATGATCAGCTTACCTTAAAACCTTCTCCCAAGTATAATATTAGTATCAGACCAATAGTAGTATAATATTAATATTAACAGCATAATATTGATACCATAATATTAATATTAGACTTGGGAACAGAGAGCCTATGTAACATTTTCTGTGATTAAAGACCAAAATCCTTGAGAACACCAATGGGATAGAGATATAGTGAGAGCCTTGTTGAGTTAACCCTGCTGATGAATCTCTGTTCAGGCTGAGGAAGAAGGAGGGAACACTTTGTTGCACAGGGGTTTGGAAAAACCTGTGTTCCCTTTATTGAGCCCCTCATTTATTACTCAGGAGTTACAGTGAGTCTCCATTAGCAAGTCTAACATTTACATTTAAAGAGTTGCTGGCATCAAAACAAAAAAAAATATAATTCTTTTTTCAGTCTGTGTGGCTTGCCAGGGAAATGAGGCTTATTCCAGCTGTGCAGGTGTGTGCCTGAGGAGTCCTTCATCTGCTTTTTTGGTCTGCAAGTCTGCTGCTCTTGTATTAATGATCCCCAGCACTTGGCAAGACTCTATAAGTCAGGACTGAGAAAAAATACTGGGATTAAAAATTTGTGCTGTCTGTAAGGCCCTAGCAGGGCTGAGGGTGACACTGGCTCTTACACGAGGCAGCAGGCAGCTCCATAGGGAGGACAAAAGCCATTGGAAAGGACGTGCTTGCCAGAGCACTGGACCACTGCAGCTGTGGCCATCCACCTGCACTGTGGCAGTTTGGGCAGGAAAAGAAGCCTCTGCCCCACAGCCAGCAGGAGGAACAGCTGAAGCCAACCTTTTGCATGTGTGTTGTTTAAGTGCTAAAACAGATAGGGCTTCTATTTTTCTCTTGTCCAGACTCCAACCTGAGGTTGACTAGCCAGGATCCATCTACGACATCAGGGAATGCTTCGGTCACGCTGTATTTTCTCCCTTCTCTGAGACCCTTGCTCTCAGTTCATGTTAGGTGAGATGTGCTCATCAACACTTTAACCAGGACTGGAGAGTGCTTCAAAAGTAATTGTGATGGATAGCAGGGTGGACTTGCTGTAGGGAAAGGAAGAAAGTGTGCTGAGAGGAGGGGAGTATGTGACTGGTGGGGTTCAGTGCATGTTTCCTGCTCTGGGATGAAGACACAACAGACTGAGGACACTGTTTCAAGGTACATGACAGGAGCAATGGCTTTTCTAGGATTGCCAAGTACTTCAGTGGTGGCTGCAGCAACAGATTTCTTGGGATGTCTCACAGGTAGATAAACATTTCACACAGTAGGTAATGAAAGCCTATAACCTGCTGCCACAGGATGTCACAAAGATAAGGTTGTGAACCTGCAAATACAGTCTAATGGAGACTGCCACAGGCAAATCCCAAGTTCATAGGACAATGAGCAGTATAGGCAGGGATGTATTTCCTAACATCCCGTATCCAATGATTGTGAGCATTAGACGAAGTCATGTTAATGACTGTACCCTGAGCGGGCCCACCTGCCCCTTTCAGAAATAGAATCAGGTCTGTGTGTGCCTTGGCCTGACCCAACTGGGCAGTTTTTACTTTCTTAAATGTTGGCAGGCTGATAGCTAGAGATGCTCAGAGAACAAAACCAATGGAATACTGCACACATGTATCCCCCTCAACAAAAAAGTCTTTGAAGTTCAAAGTCTGCTATGAAAAAAACCTTCTTTGTTTTACAAATAACTATCACGTTTACTGTTACAAACAACCAGCAAGAAGCCAGCATTCAGTGCAGCACACGGATAGGAGATGGGAGCCTTTCCTGCCCCTCTCTGCCTGGGATGGCCTGGGATGCCCTGCACACTGAGCAGGACCAGCAAAGATCAGAGCTGGACTCTGCCTTTGGACTTTGTGTTCCAGCCAGCAGGTGTGAGACTGTCTCACCCTCCATGTAGCTGATTTCACCTGTAAGGAAGCTGTGAATAGTTAATTAGTTTCTACTTGTGCAAAAGGTATTATTTGTTCTTTACTGAAGTGCAAGGGCTAGAGACAAATCAGGCCTGGTAGATTCACTTCTGTGTGCATGGAGTGAGCTTTAAAAATAGATGCATCTCAGCTGGTGATGAAGCCACAGCTGTGGCTTTTCTGTGTGTAAGGCTTGTGCCCTCGTCTTTGTGCCTGTGGAAAAGCAGCACTGCTGAGGAACGGAGCCTACTTAAATGGTCTCCTAGCTGCTCGTCATAAAATATCTTCCTGGAAAGCCATGGATGCATTCAGGTAGAAAACACTGAATTTCACTTTTCCTACTTGATTGGTTTTTTATAGGATGAGAAACTGAGCAATGATCACAGAATATGGAGATTTTATTCTCTGTTGCCTTGTCTGGAAGTACAGGTTAGTATTTTCTGCTGAACTTACTACTTTTGAATAACTTGTGTGTATCAGATGGGTTGCTCTAAAGATTTAGAGATGTCACAGGATCCTATACTACTGATCTCTTGGCAGAAAAAGTTAACGTAGCAGAGCCCCTCTGATAAGTACTGATGAGATGTAATGGCTCCATATGAAATACATGTATTGTGGGATTTCCCTCTGTGCTAGAATCAGCCTGAGGCAGATTAATCTGTTGGAAAATTGGTCAACTGCAGGAATTTTGATTGCTTGTGTCATTAGATACAGCATGGAGAATAAGCTCTTTAAGAGCTTTTTTTTCTTACGTATTTTGAAGAGGAAAAAATGTGAAAACTCTTTCAGCTGGATGTACATACTCACCATGTAAGGTGAGCTTTTATGAAGGATGGTTTGCAGTTGTGTCATCCTCATAACCGTACAAGGAAAAAAAAACAGACAAAAATGGGATGAGGCATATGTGCTGGTAGTGGAGAAGCAGTCAGAGTCAATGAAAAAATACTTTCACAAACCATTTTTAACTAGTGAAATAAAGCAAACTCACTTTGTCAGAAAATCATTTTGAAATCCACACTTCAAAATTAAGAGCAGTTCTTTTGCATGGAGCTCCTTTCGTCTCTCTTGCTGATTCAGCCTGCCCTGTGCCAAAGGACACCCAATCCAGATGTGCGGCCACTTAACTTGGCATCTGGTGCATACTCTCCTTGGAAATGTGTGTCTGGAATTTTATGTTACACTTTTGCAGCAAGGCAGAGATGTATGCCAGATTACTTACTGAGGGGAGCTAAACATCACCCAACAACCGCCTCTGTGACCTAAGGAGATCTGCCTAATCTCCTAACCCCCCTATGTTTCTCTGCTCTGGTATAAGGAAGAGCAGCCTAAGCCAGGAATGCCTTCAGGCTGTGAGCTCCTGAGCAAGCCCTCTGTAACTACCTGCTACAAGCCCAGAGCTGGCAAGAAAACTGCTGTGGGAGTGGAGGCACAGAGGTGGGAGTTACCTGTGTGCCCAGCTTTTTTCCTGTCTGGCAAAGAGCACGTTTTGGTTGATGGGACTTTAGAGTCAGGGCTGATAGCAAAGCCTGGAGGCTGTCTGAGGGCAGGGGGAGGTGGCAGGGCTGGGGGCGCTCAGCTTGGATGTGGGTTGAGACACTTTCTGGCTCGGGCTCCAGGACTACTCTGACTTGGGCCCTGTGCTTTTGATGGTACCAATACCAGCCTCAGGTTTGGTGGGAGTCCATAGGTTTCTGCAATATTTGAGTGTTCAGGTTGTAATATAAACTGTGTATGCGGCCACAATAAGTGTCAGGAAGCAGGTGTAGGGTTTGCAAGTCGTATTCATCATCCTCAAAATTCAGGAGCCTATAAGGTCATTTGCAGCTGAGCTGCCTGTCTTGGCTGCCCTTGAGGACCTAAGGAGACATAATTGTTGGAGCCTAGAGAGGATTTATCTCATCCTAAAATAGATTTAATCATATGGCTTGGACTTTAATGGGGATTCTGATGATATTTCACGTGCAAATATCTTCAGGTAGGCAGGATGAATTCCATCTGGGGTGTCTCACATTGGGAGCAGATATAGGCTAATCCAAATTGAGGCAATTCTGAACCTTGCCACCCACATGGAGAGGAGAGGAGGGAGCAAGGAAGAGGCTTTCTCATTTGTCTTTTGGTGTTTTCAGCAGCTTTACGCCTTGGATGGGGCTGGTGGCTCTGTGTACTGTCTGCATTTGGGGGACCTGTGGGTTTCCACCTTAACTTCTCAGTGAACAAAGGCAGCTCCACCTGCTGCTCTTTCAGGGTAGAAAACGTGGATCCCACACCTTCTTCTGGGTCTGTACGAAGTGGAATGAGGTGTCCTGTGCAGTGCAGCCCTGCTCTAGGAATGTCCATTTGGTCATCCTAGCAATTCCTATGAAAGCAATACAAGTTTCTAGCAGGGCTGTTGTGCTTATTCCTTTATCTGAGCGTGGACAAATGGAACCTGTGTCTAAAGCAGTGAGGCCTGAAAGTAACTGCAGGTTGCAGAATGCACTGCAGAATGCACCCTTTCATGAGTGAAAAATTAAACTCTCTTTGAAATGCCTGAGGAAGAGAAGCCAGGTAAGTTAACTTCTCCCCCTCTGGAACACAAGTTAATTATAGGTACCTGTTTCCAGCTCAAGTCATCTCCTGAGATAAAAGGCTTTTTGGGTGGGCTGCTCCTACCATCCTTCATGAAAACAAAGCATAGGGTGAAAAAACACTAAAAGTCTTTTTTTTTTAATTTTTCATGTTCATGGTCACTCAACTTTGTGGCTTTTTCTCTTTGAGCTTAACTGAGAATAAACGAAGACTTTAATCACTGCACAGCAAAACACCCTGGAGCCTTCTAACTGCACAAAAGGTTTTAAGATATACTTTGATTCCTTTCTGTAAGAAAATTTAAAGCCAGAACAGGCTTTTTTTTTTTTTTTCCTTCCCTGTCCTCTGCTCTCATCTTTCAGATTTTTCTGCTTGTCCTTCACTGTGTAACCTTCATTTAACCACACTTAAGTCTGCCCTCATATAAATAGCAGATGATTCTGGGACATTGTCATTGTGCTTTCCTGGTTGGCAATGGTTTGAGCAGTCCCAGCTGCAGGGCTGAGCAAGATAAAGCTGGCTAAGTAGGAAGCTATGAAGGGCCTCTTGGATTTGGTTTCCTGCAGCTTTGCATCAAGGAAAAAGATATGATCACTTTTTCTGTAATTAAGGGAAATTACAGGGAAGAAGGGAAAAAAAAAAAATCATCCTGATCTCAGGGGACAATTCCCCCCTCCTAGCAGCAGGATTTTTACATCCCTCCCGTGGCTGACAGAAGCTGATAGCAAGCGTGCATGGAACCGGGGGATTGCGATCTTCGTCTGGCCTGATGTTGTGTGTGACCTTGTGGGAGCCTGCTGCGTGCGGAGGCGGCGGCTGCTGCTTGCGCCGCTGAGCCGAGGCAGCGCGCTGCAGGATGAAATGAGCTTCACGTGGCTCCTGGAGACCCGATGCTTTGTGCTCCCTGCTTCTGTTTTTGCCATAAGTCAGCCCCACGTCTCAAACTGCTGCGTGTACAGAAAAAGATATCCTGTCTCTTGGTGTTCAGCAGAGAAAAAGAAACTCCTGTCAGAGAGGCGATGCGGATGCCGAGTCCGTTGCAGCTGCAGCAGTGCTCCTTTGGGCACTGGTTTCCCGGGCACTGGGTTTCGCCCGCGGCAGGGACTCGGAGGACTCATGGAAATGAGTCAATAGCAACACGGTGAACTCCTGTGAGGAACACTGACTGGATGGACTTTGCCTGTGGGGGTGCAGGGCCAGAAGTTAAACCCAGAGAGGTGCAGAAAGAAGAAAGCAAACTGCAGTTTGGTTGTAGGTTGAGCCAAGCTTGATACTGATACTGTCTGCTGAGAAGACAGAATTTAAGGACGAACTGCTCTGAGTACATTACTATTGCAAATCAAATCCCAGGAGAGACGGGAAAGTGATCTTCAGCTCAGCATTGCCCCTCCCTCTGGGCATTTCATCTGCTGTTCAGAAATTCACAGCATCCACGAGCAAAGACTGTGTCTCTGTAGACATGGGTTTATCAGGAGGCGCAAGGAGCCTTTGTCTCCTTGCTGCTTGCCATGGAATGGGAAACTACTGATTTTTCTGCTGCCCTGAGATGCTGAAGAGGAGGGCTCTGCAGCAGCCAGCAGTGTGCATGCCCAGATGTGCCCTGAAACTATCCTCGTTGGTCCTTTGCTCTGGGAGGTCACCCCTGAGTGGTCCTAGCCATGGAGCTGGAAGGTGGTAAGATGAGGAGCACCCTGATCTGAACTCAGCAGTTTCCCAGAGTATCAAAGCAATGCCCAGTGGAGGAGTCTCCTCTGAGGTCAGGCTGCTGACTGGGTATTTCATCGCCAGTGTAACTCACAGCCACTGAAGACTAAATATTTAGTTTTGGAATGGAGAATGATGTACTTGCATTTTCTAAATGATCCCAAGGCTGGCAATATGTCCAGGCAATATGTCAGGCCTTGCTAGTGATGTGAACTGCATTTGAAATTTAGCTCTAATCCAGTCAAAGTAAAATTGCTTCTGAACAGAACATTGGAGGGAAAATGAGGTGGTACAAGTTACTAAGAGTCTGTGCTGGCCCTCATGCAACCTCCCAGGAAGTTAAACTTCATGTCATTCTTGCTCACTGTGAAGTCAGCAGGTTTATGAAAAGGCTGAAGTACATGTTTCTCCTGCAGCCATTCACTTTATCCAAGCCTGGATTCAGTGTCTTCTTTGAGTCAGGAGAATTTTTGGGAAGGACTTTGCAGCACTAGATAAAACTGTAACTTTACTCTGATACCAAAAAGCTACCTAGCAATATCCAGGCTCCCAGACAGAGAAAGCTGCTGTCTTAAGTGAAGCTTTGGTGCAAATTACAAAAATAAAATATTTAAAAAAGAGTCTGCATTATCTGGACAGCCCATCTCTGAAATGGGAAAACCTTCTAGCAGAAAAAAGACTACATTAATTTAAGAATGATGTGCATATGCTGCTTTTGAAACTGCCAATTTAACAGGTTAAGATGAAATGAACAGGCATATTTTGGAGTTGAACACTTTTTGTTGTCCTTTGAGACTAGCATGACCCTGTCTTTGCCCTTGAAATATTCCTGTCTAAATGTGGACAAACGCTGTGGACATTGTGAGAGGAGAAATGAGGAGAAATGGCAAGGGAGGGTTAAGAAAATCCCATGAGTTTCTACAGCCTTTAGCCTGAGGCACGTTTAAGGTAGTGCAGGCAGCCTGGAAGTGGGTGTTCAATAGGCAAAAGCTGGATTTGGAGCAGAACAGCTACAGATGCTTGGTGTGTGGGCAGAGGGAAGGTGTTACTGGTGTAGCAACACCAGGAGCACTGGTGGTAGATGTGGGAGGGACATTTCTGAAACACAGCCCAGATGTTCACGTCAGAGAATGCCAAAAGCACCAGGGTCCAGAAGTTACGGGGGATGTGAAGATGCTGGGATGTAACTGAGTATCAGGTGACAGTGTGAGAACTTGGTTTCCTTCAGCCACGTTGCCTGTGCAGGAACAGCCTGTTGCCGAGGCTGCAGCAATGCACGGCCACGGAAAATGCAGAAGCTGCAGAGCCCTGGTTTGCAAGAAATGGGAGAGGTAGCAGCAGGCAGTTGTGCAGTGTGAGTTACTTCCTGTGAGGTAACTCATTATGAATACCTCATTATGAATTGATAACTTCTCTAAAACCTGCCCATTTCAACGTTCTCTCTCTCCCTCGCTCATCATCTCAGAAGAGAAAGGAAGCGTGTTTCTAATTAATATGAAATAGTAATTACTTAATGTCTGGATTAAGGAGTCATGTGTATGCCACAATTGCCACTAGCCTGAGGCAGACAGTTTTTCCATGCTGGACATAAGACAGTCACTTCACACTGGCCATCAACTTGGTTGCCAAACAGCAGCAGTTTCTTGGCAACTGCATGGGGACACTGGCTCAGGGTGGAGAGCAAAGAGGCTCTGGTTTCTATTCTGAACCATTTTGATTGTCCAGTCCCTCCTTTGTTGTTGGTTGACCTTTTCAAATTTAGCAGAGGAACAACATCCTGGGGAAGCAACCCTGCATCACCAGCTGTCCCCTTGTGAGGACACGATGAGACAAGCCAGGTACTTTGCTCTCAAGGCTTTCACTGTTCTTATGCTTTCTGGCAAAAACTTCTTTCATTGGCAGTCGAGAACCGGTGTTAAGCACAGAGCCAGTTCCAGGCTTTTTTCTCTCCTCCTTGCACCCACAAACAGGGAGTCTGACAGGAGGTAAGGCAGTGCCTTGGCAACAGTGAAATGTGAAAGTAACTTTTAGGAAAGACTCTGCGATCCTTAAACCCACCGCATTGTTTCAGATGGAACCCACACCCACATAGTGCTCAACGTGGCATGTAATAGAAGAGAGGTACTCTTACCACTGGGTCAGGGGCAAAGGGTGGCTGCACTGAGCAAAATTGTTTTTTTTTTGTTTTTTTTTCCAGTTCCTACAAAGATTGTGGCTTCACCAGTGAGTGATGGAGGGAGGGAGCAGGCCAGAATGGGTGGACAGCCACATCTGTGTCCTGCCACCCCACCTCACTGTGGATTGTGTTCAGAGGAACTGCCCCACTCACGTGAAGGACCAGTGTCTGTGCTATGATGAGGTGTTTCAGGATGCCACTTATGTAGCAGGAATAGACACTGGGAATGGGGCAGGAGTGTGGCTCAGTGTACTGTAGACCATGGTGGTATTTTGGACTCGATATCCTGTGTAGCTGAGTTGGATAAATGCTTCACCTGCTGCTTCTGGACAGGCAGAGAAACTGTCTGTCCCTTTCTCTTAAACCCTCAAGTTCTCACTTCATGGTGTAAGCATGGCCCAGTGAAAAGATGGAAAGTGAATTCCTCATTTTAGAATGGCTTTGATAGTATTGGCAATCAGCAATATTTCCTTTTGATATGCTTAAAGGACTCTGAAAACAAGAAAAAATTAGACCAAGTTGGCTTTTTATATGAAAAAGCTAGTAATTTTAATCATTTCAAAATGACTCTCTACAAGATAACAAACTGTAATACAGGGTTGCAGTAAAGGTTCTCCTTTGGAAAGCGCAAACTATCAACATAAAGACTAGACTTCAAATCGTATTTCCACTTTTTAAGAATATAGAGTGAAAAAACTGAACAAGGAACTCCAGAAGAATCCCAAACAACACTAGTACAAAACAGGTTCACGTGGATTGCTTCTTGGCAACTGGCTATGGGTTACAATAGTATAACTGCCCTTTTGGGATGTTATACCAGGCCAAGCCTTGGAGCCCTTTCTGAGCCACCTGGGGGTGTGCTGGCTGCCCTTCCAGAAATGTTCTGTAGACTCTGGAAGTGACATTATGATAGTGAAGAGTGATCTTCACTCTGAGACCATACATTAAGGCTGCAGTATTTCACACACTGCTTAAATAGTTTTGTTATCTAAGACAACAAATCCCATTTCAATAAGGCACGTTTTCGGCTACAATTGGTAAAGTGAGGAGTTAGGCAGAAGTGCCTGTTTTCCAGGAGCTACCGATCCCATGACCATGTAATTATCAGTGATCTGTCAAGTGCTCAGAATACATCGATGTGGGACTACCTTGAATTATATAAGGAGAGTAGTGTTTCTGCTTTAAACATGCCGGAATCACCTGGGATTTACCTGAGGTACTGCTCACTTTGAAGCACAGCTTTTAGGCTGGGGACCACAGGCAAATGGTGTTCTGTGACTTATGTCAACGGGTTCACAAAAGGCAATGAAGACCAGTAAGCCGATACATCTTTTAGAGCAACCAGCAAACACGACATTTCTAAAGGAGTCTACCACTCTGCTAACGATTTATAAGTGTCTACATTAAAAATTACTAGCTCTGTACTTACTGATCCAATGGCCCCATTAAAACAGAAGGTCATTTTTTGGCAACGGTGTAGTGCAGAAAGGATCAGCACCTACGCAACAGAATTTGGAAAAAAAAAAAGCCCAGTAGTTGAACAGAAGTCAGAATTGCAATAGATGCAATTAATTCCCAATAATACGTCCTACAAAATTAAGTGCTATTTCTTCATTAAATCGTGTGTAAGCTATAGAGATGTTTGAATATCTGTTATTTCAAATTAAGCTTTTTTTTTCCTTTTTCCTTCCATGTAAATTATAATTTGTATGTTAATCCCTCTGAGAGGGATTAGTATTTTGAAACATTGCTCATCCGCAGTCTCAAAGATGTGCCAAATAGATCCTGGGATGCCCTCAGGATAACACTGAGTCCATAAACAATAAGGCTTTCAACCCTGACTGTTAAATTAAATTGCAAATGCAAGTGCATACAAGGTAAAAATGTATGAAATTACATTGCTGGGAATCCATCCACATTTTGAAATCCAATGTTGTACAGTTATTAGAAACAGTGAAATCTGAATGCCATAAGACAGTAAGTATGACAATTCTGTCTTCCCCTTTAGAAGGTTCTCTTTCTTACATGGCCTAAAAATGCTTTTCTCCCAAATGCTGTACACCTTGCTTGATATGTTGTTCCTTGTAATTGTACATATCTGTTGCTCAGAATGACCAAATGTTTCACATACCAACGTAACATCCAGAGGAGTTAAACTTCACGGAATTAACCTATAGAAAGTAACTTCTAAGAAGGGAATGGAGTTCTATGAGAACCATTACACTTGCTTCATGGATTGCTACAAGTAGGTTTCACAACCAAGTCCATGTGCCAGCATCAAGATGGAATGGAACAACAAGAGTGCAGCATCCAGTTAACAAATATACTGAGGAAACAGGCCATATATACAAAAGATATGCACTGTTTACCTGACACATAACTCTTAAGGTGCTTAACTGATGTTTTAGGGAACGTAGCAACATATACATATATGCAGTGTATACAAATCTAAACGTGTATAAGAAACGTGATACAGAACCAAACAAATATTACCAGATCCCTGATTCAATTAGACTCCCTACTGCACATGAATGTATTTAAAATATTTAATAAAAAATATCTAAAAAAAAAAAAAGAGATAACATTTACATGAAAATAGCTCCAGTTTCTCTGCTCTTGTTTTGCTGCTCATGGATTGGATGTTACTGAGTTTCATAAGGACGCCATGTGGACCAGTGAGAGTTTGAACAACTGTGCGTGATGAGACAGCTCTGTTACTCGGTCCACCATCTTCTGTAGGGCTGCTGTGCTGGGGTAACTCAAGGCAGCCCCCTTGGTGGCCAGAACAACACTCTTCAGCAGTTCACACAACTGGTTGCTAGAGTTCATCACTTTGTTGCATATGTCCTGAGTTGTCATCTGCCTCGCGAGTGTGTCCCCAATGAACACAAGTTTGTGAGCGCTCAAAATGATAAATTTGCTGTGAGCCACAAAAATTCGGGGGGGCTGAGAAGAGTTGACACAACTGAAAAAGGCATCAATGGCATTTAGGAGGGAGTTGAAGTGAGTCTCACACTGGTCAGAGTAGAATAAAAGCAGGCGGCTGTCTTGGGAGGTGACAGTGCTGTTTGTGTTCTGGAGAGCTTGAGGTGGCTTCCATTTTGAGATGTCGTTCTCTATTGGCTTGGTGATCTCTTGCTCCAGACGTTGAAACTGATTGATCTGAAAGGGAAAAAAAAAAAAAAAAACTCTTTTCAGAGAGTATTCTTGTAAGATGCTGTTATGTATCACAACTTATGCCTTGGGACACCCCCAAGTATCCTAGACTGACCTTACACTAAATAAAATAGCAATAGGTTTTCTAGGATCGAGTGCTTTGATTACCATAAATTCAAACACATGGAGTTCAGAAGGGAAAAACATCTAAAATACTTCATGTACATTACAAAAAACCCCACCAAACAACCCAAATTTCTGAATTTACAGGCTGTTGCTCATTTGGAGTATTCTGAAATCACAAGTGAGAGAGATGGATCCAAGTGGCAATGACTCCTACACAATCTTTAAAAAGCTGTCATCACTGTGGGATTTTGAGATGAAAAGCCTTCAACTCTCACCTCCTCATTGCTTGTACAATTTTCTGCCATACGATTTGCTAACAACATATTGAAGAATTAATATGAGGGAACGGTGACAGCCCTTAATCTTATGTGACCTATTTTTTAAAGTGATGTTCAGCATAATGTTCAAGTTAATGGTATTGATGTTCACTGAACAGATGTGCAGGCAGAATGTGTGTTCAGCATGGTTCAGTGATTAAGGCCCTGGACTGCAGGTCAGGAAAGCTAAGTTCTCAAGCTGGCTTTGCAACTGCCCTTTCTGTCAGAAATCAAAGTTTACTTCTCCTCTGTGGTAAACTTTTGGAGTTTTTAAACTTCCTGCTTTTTATTATCTGTATGCACTGGGCCCACTGCAATGGTGCATTGTATAAAAAAATTAATTAGTCTCTTAAACTGAGATGACTGAAAATTGTTTTGAAGTGAAAGGCTTATTCCTGCCGTAAGAGATGTTGTTCTAAACACTGAGACCTGTGGATGTGCTTCCACTCAACTGTGAAGTGGCAAGAAAGAAATGAATGGGGCAGAGATGCTGATCTTCAGAATAACTACTCAGCAGTAAATACCGAAAATTTTGTTGGCATAAGCAAATGCTGACACAGGTGTACAGGGCCAGGAAGGTGCAGAAGTCTTGATGCTCACTGGTTTCCACTTAGAGTGTGACAATGGATGTCCTTGTCTTTTGTGTTGCTAAATCCCTTAATGCTGGAGCCTGACTGGCACAAACCCCACACGGGACTTCACTGTGTGTGCTGGCACGCCTACACATCTTACATGACTCCAGCCTTTGAACACTGCTAAGGAAAGGGCTCCTCCTGCTTTATTTGACCAGTACTCCTTATGTGTGAGGAACACCACATTCAGTGTGACTATAGGACCCAAGTGAACATACCTGATGGTGCTCTAGCTCCATTTTGCTCTGCTTGATGATATTTTCCTTTTCCAGCAGCTCCTTCTGTTGCCTTTCAAACTCTTCCTTCCCCTTTTTTACACAACAAAAAAAGACACTGTGTTAAATCAAAACTGTTCCTGAGCTAAATGACAACTCAAAGGTCATGTAACAGACTGCACTGTATTGGCTTTTTCACTGGTAGTGCACCACTAAGAGTACAGAAAATAAAAGGATGGTGTGGCAGAGCAAGAAGCTATCAGTATTACATATGCAAGATCCTATTTGAGAGGAAGTAATCACCCTGGTGAAATTACTCTTGAATATGTGTTACTGTGACAGTCAGTTGCTACTTCCTTTGCAAGCAGCTTCTGCAAAAACCACAGACAACTCTAGCACAGCCTTCTGCGGAACAAGGTGTTGGGCTGACCTACCTGCAGGTGAACGTAATCGTAGTCATCCATCCAGCTCTTCTCCGAGCCTTCGCTGGAGGTACTGTACGGGTGCTGACCTTTACTCAGGAGCGGAGGAAGGGAACTGCCGTGGTTCTGTGCCTTCTCTCCATGCCGCTGCACCTGGGGATTGTCACAGACACAGTTGGGAGCGTTCACTATATTCTCAGGTATGTTTTTGAAACGTGAGCCGCCCAACGCCTGTCTGAAGAGCACCTCTGCGTTGACACTGATAGTAGTGGTCAGTTGCTTGGCATCGTCCGGCACCGTCCTTGCCACCATAACAAACCGATCCAGGTCGTCACACTTGTTCTGCGCTCTGTTAACAGCCAGGACATTCAAAGACCAGTTGTATCTGTTCAAGTCATGACTGGTTTGGGTAAGGATCTGGTGAGAGTCCTCCAGCCTTTGCACCTCCCTCCTCATTTTGTTAAGAAGGCTGAATTCAGATAGGCAGGAAGCATTGGCTGCTGATCCTTTTGCAAAGTGGAGGTACTCCCACAGCGACTGCTCTACCTTATCCACAGCAGTGTGAATTTCATTGATGTGTTTCTCCATATATCCATAGGACCGCCAGTCTGGTGTAATGAAGGCCATGAGGTTATTGACAGCTGTCTCCACCATCTGCTGGAGGCGATAAAGCCTCTCTATAGCAGTGTCTGGATCAAGGATTAGTCTTTTGTCCTGTGCAGTCGATGCTGAAAAAGAAGAGTCTTTTGACGTTGTTGAAGATGTGGACATATTACTCCTTGTGCTTCCTGTACTGGAGAAAGACAGCCTATTCATCCCATCAGTCACATCCTGTAAGCCTCTATTGTCTTGGAGGACTGCTGGTGGCACATCATATACACCTTCACTTCCTTCTGCCATGAGACTTTTACTGAGTCCTGCCTGTTGTCCTGGAAATGCAATTCCCCTCGGGGTATCATAAACATCTTTTTCAGGTGCAATCTGCTGTCCAAGAAAATGGTTTTGATGGTTGATAGGGATGTCATAAACACTTTGTGTCTGTGGCATTCCACCCGGCAATAACATGTTCTCAGGGGAAAATCTATTAAGTTCTTTTCCAGTTGCTTTGGTGATGGGAGGAGGAATATCATATGCTCCTTCTTGTCTTACACTGTGGCCCAGTGAAGATGAAAAATCCTGCAAATTTTCCCTCAGGCCTGTATCATCTTGGCACGCAGACTGAGGTGTAGCATAGACCTGAATGATAGAAAATAAACCATGAAAAAACCTGACCAGAAAAACATACGGTTATACCTTACATATGGCCTATAAAATAATGGGATGGAAGATCTGCCTTTGACTTTCAAAGAGTCAGCTACTTACCCTGAGTTTGACTCAGATCCAGTTTTAGTATCTGACTTTTTATCATTTATCTTGATGCAATTTTCATAAGCAGCAAAATCCAAAGAGACAGCATGCTGCTACAAAGACAGTGTAGGTCTAATTAGCAATTCATAGTCCATAACCTTAATTTTGGGGCAGTGCTTCACTTTACCAGCTTTAGCAGTTTAAGAACCTAAGGAAATCCTTGAAGTACTGAATTTCCTTTTCCTTCAGGATTATACAGGGACTCTTGTTTCAACATGTCTTTAGTCGGACATGAAAATGCAGGAACTTGTGGAAACAGAGTAATACTTACCCCTTTGGCAGGTGGTACGTCATACACTCCTAAAGCTTTTGCTTCTCCCATGTGAACTGGAAGTGCAGGCCCCTTAACTGATGTGGGGGGAATGTCATATACCTGAAGAAAGAATAAATCGGTTACAGCCACCTCGGGAAAAGCTCTGATCTCAGATGAGTTCTCTTAGTTTCTGTGTTTCCTCTCAAACACTCTGAACATGATCAGAGATCTTCTAGTTTGTTTCATATGGGAGAACTGATTGGATTTGCCTGGTATTTTGGACAGCTGGGAGGAAATGCACTTCTGCTAGGTCTCCTCTGGGCAACTGTGTGGACAGCAGGCTGGAGAGATGAAGTCACAGCTGACGTCCATCCTGAGAGTTAAATCACGGTCATTCTACTATGAGTACCTCTTGGAGTGAACAGGGGAGCACATGTGACCAGAACTGATCACAAACATATCGGCAGAGATTATGAAGAATAAGCTTGTAATAGTACACCCTGAACTCCCTGAAACTAATTCTGTCCCTGTTGGCATTGCCCATCTGCTTTATGGGGTGTCTTTCTAGCAGACAGTACAGCTGTCAGGTATTTCAAGCATCAGACTTGGTGGCTTGTCCTACATTACAGTGGGTTTTGCATGTGCTCTGAGGCCACTGTCTGAATGTCTCTTAACCCAGACTTCCTAATGATCCCAGCCAATTGGTGACAGTCTGTGTTAGGTACTTTCGGATTTCAACACTTTTCCCCCAAGGAGCTGGTCTGTCAGAGAGCTCTGGAGAGATCCAGGGTTGTTGAGTTACAGGTCCTGCAAGCATCCACTCTACATTGTGGTCCTGGGGATTGAATGCTAACGGTGTTCCCCCAGAACAAAGATATATTTCAAAAGTTCAGTGACATGGTGCAGTTGATATGGGTGAAAACAACTCCCTGCATAGCAGCTGTTCATCTAGGCAATAATTTTACCCTTACCGAGTGAATTACTGTCAACTATGCAACAACAAAGTACAGGAAAAAAAACTGTTCCCAGGCAGCAAGTTTATTCTGTTTAGATATACTCTTTGATCAAAACACAGAGAACAAATGGGACTTTTGCGTTTGGTGTGCTGCCAAATCTTAGTCAACATCAAATACAACTTTGAAATACTTCTGTGATCTGTGAATAAGCCACAGCATCTAATTAAAACATATTTTCCCTCTGAAATGAGAGAATTTGCACTGCTTGTAAAATTCTGGTAGAAATTCATCACCCTTTGTGCCCTGTCAGCCCTGTTGGCACTTTTATTGGTACCTACCCCTTGGAGAGGGCGAACAGGGGGGATATCGTAGGTATCCTTCTGGTATTTGGAAGGCAGTTCATAAACATAACCTTGTCCTGACCTCACTGGAGTTATTACCTGTGGATAAAAGAAAACAAGGAAACGTAAGTCTCTGAGGATCTTGGCATGTTCTCTTTGTTACTGAACAGGGTATAAACAATCCAGTCCTATTAACGTTCACGCTTCATGTGGCAATGTTAGAAACACCAGTCTACATACACTTCTGGGAGCTGAATGCGACTGTTAGTAGCTACAAAGGCACCATCTTTTCTTTCCAGACCAGTCCTGACACGTCTGCTTGCAGCAGCGCTGCAATATCTTCCATTTGTCAAGCACAGATTCTCCTGCAGGTCTGAGAGCTTGGTCCCTTCTTCCCACTGATCTCCCGTTAGCACAGACCACACAAAGTGATGGTTACACCACCCACTTGCTGAGATTAGGGCTGTGTACATGCTAATCTTAGTGTGTCCCCACTTATTGTCAGAGGTTTAAAATACAAGCTTTAGGCTCTGTGAGTCTAACCCTTTACTTGCAGAGGTATTTCCCACCTACTATGGCAGGATTTCTTACGTTACTGTGCTCCATGGCACAATAACCTGGAGAACTGAGTGTGACTGTGGCTTTGAAAATTGTTTACGTAGAAAGGCTGTGCTTAAACTTTCCAAAGCAGGATGTTCAATTTTGCTGTCTCTGGTTTTTCTATGTTAGTGGCTAAGAGATGGGAAATGTTAAGCCATTCTTCAAGTATATAATGAAATAACAGCCTCTGAAAAACAAAAAAAGCTTTGAATTTACATTTTTGGACATTCTGTAAACCAATAACTACCATAATGACTTCAAATAAAATCTTGTGAAAAATAAATGCCTTATGTCTTGGACAGCATCTGCACAGCAGAATTTCAGTAGAGTGTGGTACAAAAGAAATGTTACCTAACCCCAAAAAAGAGCTGGGTTTGTAGTAGAAAGGCTGACAACTTAACTTCTGTTGGTACTATTTAGCTCTAAGGAAAAAATATAAATACTGTAACCCAAAGGCATAAAATGGCAAATTACATAAGCTCGTACAAAATGTGGCTTTGTACTCAGCTGGGGAAAGTTTCGTACCACAGCTACCTAACTGTCTTTGGAAATGGATGCAAGACTGAGCCCAAATGCTCAGTCAAAAACCTGTAACAGTTTTTGCTGTAAGGAATCGTAGCATCTTTGCCAGATTTCAGAGTGAGTTTTGCTTGACTGAGGTCTTCAGGGGAAGTCCCTCATGCTAACCCGCTAACTCCTCTCTGCCATGTTAACAACGGAGGCTTTCCTTCTTTTCACCTGCTGCCCGGATACTGCTGGGCAATCTCTGTGCCTGTAGCGTGAAACAAGCCCTGAGGTGGCTGCAGTACCAGCACACAGGTCTGATTCAATGTGAGTAGCCCAAGGCAGTGCTCCTGGCAGCACCAGCCACTGCTCTGACTGCATGTGCCTTAAGGGAAAGAGAAACATTCATGCTTGGTAGTGGGGGAAGACAGTGGGTTTTGCAACTGCTCTTCCTTGAAGACAGGAACTGGAAGCAGAGAGCTGGGTCAGTTCACCGCTGGGTCAGTTCTCTCAGTGAGAAAACTCCTGCTAAATTGGGTGTGTGGTTAATTGGGCTTACATATGTACAAGTATTTTTAAAAAGAATCTAAAAATGTATTGCATTTATGAGAGACTGTTCCTCTCCCATGGAGTCACCTCACTGGAGCTGTAAAAGGTATCTACAGGTAAAACTTTTAAAGAAGTTCTTTCCGAAGTTACTGGAAGCTTCCAGTAATGGATCACTTCAGAAATTATCCCTCCCAGGCCACTCTCATGTAATACTGGGATTATTTTGTTTGCCTGAGAAAATTCTAACTTGTATCAACATCACTTCTTCATGCTTTTTCTGCCAGTGAGGCCTAGTGATCAGACTAGTATAGTTTGCCATATATATTTTGCATCCTTTTCTTTTTTCCCAGCTGTGTGCTGCCAGTCAAATGCTTTCTACCCAAGAACAGAAGGATTTGGTTTTTTTAAGCAATGTTTACTCAGAGGTTCCTTCCATGGGCTCAAAAATTACTATCGTGAAGTTGCTTCAATAATGAATCACTGGGCGTTCAAAAGTGTTCCTCTGGGAGAACAGACAATGTACAGTAAAAAACAAAGGGCTGTTTCCTGGGTAGCCCATCTCCATGAGCCCTTCTGCTGCTGTGAACACTGTGGCATTAGGCTGCTTGCTGATATGCTGGGAAACTGCTTGACCATCCCAGAAAAAAGCAACTGTGAGGTGTTCATGGCAGGCAGTGAGAGGCTCCATGCAGTCCTGGAAGCAGAGAGGACCAGTGCACTGCTGCGGTTTGTCTCTGCTTTACCTGATGGTTGTTGCCTAACCAGGCAAAGCAGGAGTCGGGTGGTGTCAAGCTCCAAAAAGACAGATATTGGTCCCTCAGTCTGAAATTTTTATAACCCCTTGCTCAGTTGTGTTCTACTCCAGAAGCCAAACTCTATTCTAAATCCAGAGCAGGAGTAAAATTTGACCCAATCTCCTCCAGGTCTCAGACGTGTGATGCTTCTGATAGTCCTGCCCATGAGAGCAACAGGTAGCACCTCTGCAGAAGCTTTAGGACACCTTAGTTCTCAAAGGCTTGCACAGCACTTTAGAGAAATGTCTTTAAGCAGGCTCGGCAGTAACTGTTCTACCCATCTTAGGACTAAACTAATTCTGGATACAAGACACCACCACTCTCTTCTTGCTCAGAGAATTAATCTCCATGAGCAAAATCACAGGCCTCTAACATAAAAAAGGGAGCTGATCTGAGCAGCACAGGTAATAAGCCATAGAATCACAGTAAGCTGGAAAAGGCCTTTAAGATCATTGAGTCCTACCACAAACCTAATGCTGCCAAGTCCACCACAAAGCCACGTCCCTAAGTACATGCATGTAAAACCACTTGCTCTTCTTGTTAAACAGGGTTGTTGCAGGTGAACACTGCTTTTGCAAAAAGAATCTCTGGTTGCAAAGCAGGTGATATCCTCGCACTGTGGAGTTTGGAACACATGGAAGAGAACCTGCGCTCATGCTCAGCACTTGCAGAGAGATTCCCCTTCACTCTGCATATAAGAGTTTCATGCAGCTGCATTTACTCTTGCAGCTCATCTTTAGAGACCCTTCCCATTTTTCAAAAAATGCTGACATACCAGATACCGTAGGAAAGGTTTACAGTACTACAAGGCTGCTGGTTTTATTTACGGTGCTGTGATACAATTCTAACAAACTACACTAAGGCTAGACAGGACAGATGAAGGAAGCCAGTTTTACTCAGCATTACACTTTTTATATCATCTGTCTTGACACTTTTGCACTCTCCCAGACCTGACCAACTTGAAGCAGTGGTCAAGCAGGGTCACTCCTTCATTTAGTTGAAACAAACCTCTGCTTGTGGGTGCTTCCAGCTGTTGTCTAACGAAGTAAGAGATACACAAAATGCCCAATTCTGGGTATTCAGGAGTCCAGCCTGCCTACATGGGTGACTGTGGACAGAAGACCTGAGGTGTCTGCAGGGCTGCTCTGCTTAAGATGACATTTATTTTCCAAATAAAAATGCATCAGTCTTCCACATCTGCTCCTTTTTAGGCTTCTGAAAAAGCTATATGAAGGCCATAAAGTATGACCTTAAGAAACCCAGCAACAACCAAAGTTTGTTGATAACATGAAAAATAACTTTTTTCTTCCAGTGACTCAGGTATATTTTCCTGTGTGGAGGATTATTGTCCAGTAACAACATGTTGTGAGCAATTTCATCACAAAATTCCCTGGAGATGCTAATTGGGTCTTTACTGAGTACAAGACTGTTTTGTGTTGTACCTTTTCTTCCAACAGTTTTTGTTAAGCTAAACATGCCTCTGGACTGCTTGTTCCTAGTCAATTCACAACAGAAGCAGCTCATCACCAAAACGTTATCTCGAGTAAACATTTTGTGACCGTAATTAAAAGAATATCCACACTACCTGGCAGAGTGAAAATGTGGAGCGCTTGTTCTTCATCTCATTTCCCCAAGACGTGCCCTCACATGGGACATCAGAACATGTGGCTGCACTGCTTCTTCCGAATGAGGAAGAGAAAGGTAGCTGGGCAGATGAAGTAAGGAAGGTACCAAACCCAGTCAAAAAGTAACTTTTGATTTTGGATATTCACCCATAAACATATTAAATAAACTTGCTGCTTCTGGATGGGATGCTCAGCCCTTTCAATGCATTACTGAACCATTTTTTATGGTTTTCATTTTTGATGGCATACAACTTTTGAAGATGGACTTTAAAATGAAGGAGGTGACTGCAAAGAAAACATTCCCCTTGTCTCACTTCTGTCACAGGGATAGCAGCCACGTCTGGTACTCAGAAATTCATTTTCTAACAAGTGTCCTTGAGCTTCATACCTCATGAGGATTATTTTTCCTTTTACCTCTTCTCATTTAAGAATGCCTATGGTCATCAAAGTTTAAATAATCCTGCATTTCAAACCAGCAATTTTCCTTGTTTATGTGTTAAAGGAAACAGATGGTGTTCCCACAAACTATTTAGCCCAACATTCTCAAAACATTGTTAACCACTTAATCTATGCAGAGCAACTAACAGGGACCACGTTTGGCTCTGGTGAAACATGTAATGAGCCTTCAAACTTTCAGTAATGCAAAACAAAGACAATTGAGCAGAAAGTTTGTTCTGTTCTTGCTGAAGACCATGCTCTTCCAAAAGCAATTACTTGAGCCTTTTCCATGCCAATGGCATGTTCCTAACCAAGAAAAAGAGCTGACTGTGCATGTACTTTACAAAATATCCTGTCCCGTGGTTCATTAATCCCTCTTTCTTAAATATAGTGGAAAAAACCCCAAAATTCTATGTCTTCTAGGATTAAAATGGGTATTAGGCTGCAATAGAGAACATTCCTAACTAAAGCAACAACAAGACCATTCCCATGCTTACAGCATATACACACCACTGTAGTTTACATTGTTTAATAAGGACAAAGAGCAAATAAACTTACTGAAGCAAACAGAATTACACTGAATTTATAGCAGTACCGTGAAGGACATAATTTGGCCTGTTCCCATGAACTGCGATGCCTGATATGCAGACTGATGGGAAACAAGTGAGTTTTACAGGTGAGAGAACTGAAGCAGAGGTATGTTCCACCTCTGTAACACTTTGCCCCACCCAAACCACAGGCAGAGAGGGGAGCTGACAAGGGCAGCTTGCTATTTCCCGGTATGGTTTCTTAACCCCAAGAACCTACTGATGCCTGCTGACTGCATCACCTAAAATAGATCAGTGCTTTTTGAAGGTGCAAAAGAAGAGGCATGTGAGGCAAATCCTATATATGTATTTTAAATCTGGATGAAGAAGTGTATTAAAACATATTGCCTCCCGCGACGCTCTCCTCTTCACCCCATGGGCAATTCTCAGCAGCTGATGAGCTACTGCCATTCACTGCTCACCCTGGGAGGAGTTATGCCCCAGATAAGGCCAACTGGTGGTGCATAAAAGCCTGGGGATGGGAAAAATTCATCAAAATTCAAGTAAATGGAAAAAAACCCATGTTTGTTGTCTGTTGTAAAGTATTTCTATAAATTTAATACGAAACTACTAATCGTTGACATTCTATTCCTGAGCCTGTTAAGCAGATGTGTAACAGCTACCTGGGCTCTCTTAGGCTTGTAAGGAACATGAAGTAGACAAAGAGAATATGGGGAATTCATTATCAGAGAGAATTAAGGGGAACCCCTAATCCCTATTTCCTTGAACTCCTAGCCTTTTGCAAGGCACTGAATGACGTCAGATCAGGCAGTGAACCACCTCTTGGTCCTTCTTTCAGTTTTGCTTCATGTATTTAGAAAGCCACGTATGTCTCCTTAAATGGTTTTGCTTGTTTTTTCCCTGGGAAAGTTTCTGTGGCTAAGTTGAGCTGCAAGAAGGGTATGTTAAAAAACACTGGATATTTGAAAGAATCTGTCTAGCTGGCTAAAATTCTGTCAACAGAAAGCACATAGTGTTTCCACTCCTGCCTTTTGTAAGCTGCATCAAGATATCCAGTGAATGATAATGAATTTCCTGACGGTAATACCTATTGCATCACTCTCTGTTGCCTGCTCCGGAAAAAAAGAGCAAACTTACTTATTGGTTATATACAACGACATACAATGTTTCCCTGCTGTCAGTGAGTGAAGGTTGGAGCTTCACTCTGACGCGCCAAGGAAACAAATCTGTGCAAATGTTTGCGTTTGTAAATTGCTATAGGTCTTAGATTATGAGCTTATAATGCTTTATTTTAACCTACATAATGCATGAACATTGGGCCACTATAAAACGTTCTAATGCAGTATTTCCTGCCAAGACTGAACTGTTGGAGAGCTTTGATCAAGGTTCACAAGCTGAAAGAGAGAGGAGGAAGCCTGTAGAGGCATTTCTTCTAATGCACTGGGCTTGTAGCTGCAACCATGTGTTTTTTTCTAATGCTATGGCTCCAAATGCTTCTGCAAGGCAAGAGGAAATCGACAGAAATGCCTGTATTAGTTTTCTGGGCTGAATGTGTTACCAGCTCGACTGTGAGGCGGAAAGAAATGCGGCAACAATGCGCACAGACACCTCTCTGAGCGGGTGTTCACCAGTGAATTTTCTTAGAATATTCAGATGTGTGAAGATAAGAATACAGGACAAATACTACACTGATATGGAATTGATTTATTTGTTGATACTGTTTTCATCCTCAAAACACCCGCTTATTGTCTCCTCTACTTTTTGCCTGGTTGTTGTCCAAGACCTTTACGCATGAAGATTCTGCTGTAACTGCTCTCAGTGCTAAAGCATGCCCAGATGTCACTGATTCACGCTGTGCTAAATTAAAAATGCTTACCTTTGCAGGCTCAGGCATTTAAGTACAAACTTTTAAATGTGGCTATGAAGTGCCTCCCTCACCAGTAGATGCTCAGTCCTAAGAAATACCCCTGTGGTATTGTAATGTAAATAACAACAAGTAATGGAAACGGGTGTCTCGCTTTTGAGGTTGTATTATTTCAACAAGATTTATAGCAGTTTTGGGTTGTGAGTCTTGAAGGTGTAGAGCAGAAGTTGTGAAACAAATTTAAAATAAAAAATGTGTAAATCACAAGCTGGCCTTGATCCAAACCCTCAACCGCTGGTGAAAAGGGTATAGCCCACTGCTTTGCAACTAGCCTAATCCTGATTTTTTAACTTCTGATGTGACCTCTTCCATTAACCACCACACAAAAGCAGGGTCATTACACTGTTTTTCAGTTTTGTAGTTTTCCTAAAACTGAAGTGCAGGTTTATTGCCTTTCCCAACATTTTTTTTTTTTTTTTAAATCTGTGCAGTTGCATAAATGGCCAATGCTCTGACTAGTATAAAATGACAGGGATGTACTAAGTGTGGTGGAATGGTACTGACTTGCATTAACTGTAGCTTTGAATGATGGTGTTGAATTTTTGCTTACTGGAGTTCATGACTGCAAACTAAATGCAGACAGAAAAGTCTCTCTCTCTCCAGACCTTACCTGAATGAACAGTACAAAGCACAAAAAAGCTCAACAATTTTGTCACTGGCAAGATCTTACTGGGGTGTTTTTCTCTTTATTTTATGATGTTTTCGTGACCTGATCCTGCTCTTTCTGACATCAACTCTGGGGCTTTCTGCCAGTTTTGTTATGAACATTTCTGCTTGCTTCAGTGGAACAGGCTTGGTGCCGGCTGGCCTTGAATTGCAAGGCTGACTGGGAAGGGGTATTTCCTAGCTTCTGGTAAGAGTCATTCTTGCTTACAAAACGTGATTAAAGAGAGTCAAACCAACACTTCTGAGTGTCCCATTTTTTCAGAGAAAAGGAAGAGAACAAGAGAGATGAGCAAAACATACTTAATACTGCTAAATTATCAGCATTTTTAAGAGGAGTGTGAAAGAGGATAGTTAGTTGTTCAGCGCTCTTGCTAAGAGTTTTACCAGTGCCTTCCCCATGACAAATTACTCATTTTTAGACAGACAGTGACATCATCATTCTTGTGTACATTGGCCAACAGGGCTACAGAGCTGATGCGTTACAGCACTAGCAATAGAACAGGCACACACCCTGAAATAATGTCTATGGATGGCGAAAGGAACCCCTCAAATTATTATGTGATAAGTTTTAGTGGAGAAATATGTGTATCTGCTAAAGCGTTCTCTGGAAACCCGGGATTAAATCTGAGCTGCAGTTTTCATTAATGAAAAGCATGTGGCAAAAACTCAGCACCTCAGCATTCCGGTATCTTGCCCATTATAAAAAAGCAGCATTTTGCTTTGTCCATCCCAGTCTGTCTAGTCTTCCCCTTATAAAAAGGTTGTCACATGAAGAACCATTTGGCCAACATGCATGGGTTTTCTATGCTGGAAATACTCTGTCTCTTCTCAAAGACAGAAGCCTAAATTTAGGGCAACTTTGGAGGAGGACAGGAAAGAAAGAAAAAGGATGAGAATATGAGGTGGTGGGACAGGGAGGGCAGAGACTATCTTGTTGTGAATGACATAAAATCCTAAAGGCTCACACCAATAAACTAGTTTGGTTCAGTCCAAACAACTAATTTTAATTCTTTTGAGGGGCTTCATCTTATTTCTGTTATTTCTTCCCTCCTATATTGAATGGAAAGTTGGGGGAGGGAAGCTTCATTTGGGAATTGCTGTAATAGGGTATTTCCATGACTTCTTGTTTCCCTTCCTTTAAGACATTTCTCAGAATAGATCCTTCCCTGTCAACAATTTCAGTTTTTGTGAATCGGCATTTCCCAGTGGGCACAAAAATGGTTGAGATGAAGCACTGCCAAAGAGTTTCAATTCCACAAGAGTGCTCTCGGAGGTACACTTGGGCAGAAACAATGGAAGTGTCCCTAAATCATCTAGGCTGGGAACCACGTTGCTCTGAGAGAAGCAGGCAAATAAAACCTTCCATCAGGAAGCAGCTCAATTTAATTTGATTTGTGGAGGTTCTCTGGCTCACAAGCTATATTCTGGCTCCAATTTTGTATGGGTTTCTCGGGGCACATGTACAGACAAGTGCTCCTAGTAACCGGTGTTTAAGATTAGCACTGCTTGCTGTGGCAAGTTTATGGAAGGTATAGACACCTTTTAAACAGATATAAACTCCACCATTAATTGTTTGTTGCATCTGTATAATAATTATATCAGATCTCAGTCATGACTGATTGTGCATATGAAAAAGCTGTGATGATAAGACCCAATGGGAACAAGTTATTGTCTTTTACGGATTAGGGATGGATTGTCTTATGGAAGCTTTCTGTCTCCCTAGAACTTAAGTACATTAATTTCACTTTATTTACGTTCTAACAGATCTGTTTGGGGAGAAAGATTAATTTAGATTCAAGCTAAAAAAAAAAGATGCAGTATCATCACTGCTATTTAAAAAGGTAAAATTGAAACATTTCACGCCAGACATGTGGAATGATGATATTCTGGTGCTAATTAGTCTTCCTCCAAATCAAAACATCTCCAAAATCACAGAATGCCTGCCAAGCCTTTAGATTTCACTACAACTGTGTTTTCTTACGGTCAGCAACCTGTCTTCATCTACTCATTTCCTATCTCCATAAACCACACTTCCTCCTTACGATTAGATTCACTTTCTGAATAATCAGTTTTCCACTTGTGTGGAATTTTTCTTCTAAAAATGCTCTGCTGCTGTGCTTAGTTTTTAGTACCTAGAGGGAAATTTAGATTACCCGAATTTAGTGTCTGTTTCAGACATACCCAAAGCTCCAGTTAGGTTTCGAACCACCAAGAAAAAGAGTCCATAGGCTTGCATTTTCCTTTTTATTATTTATTTCTTTCTCTTTTTTTTTTTTTTTTTTTTATTTTAATTTTATTAAAGGTTCGATGCTGCGCTTGTGCCTGTGCAGGCAGATTTGTGTCCCTGGAGACCTTGGTTATTGGAGGAGATTACAGGACTGGCCTTTTTTGTGATACTCCAGGGGAAAAAATGCATGCCTCTGGTCTACAAATAGAACTGATTAAAAAGAGCCCTGTGCTCAGGAAGAAACAGGGAGTAATGCTGAGCTCATACGTTTGCTCACCCTAATAAAATGCAGTCTTTTTCTTATAATACTTCTCTACAAATCACATCAGTGAATAACTACTGCTTACTCTGTCTTGGGGATGAGGGTTTCTTCACTCAGTGGTTTTCATGAAGACTACTGAGAATAGATTAACTGCACTAAATTTTACAGTAAAATAGCTGTTCTATTGCTGTCATATGGAAAATTACAAGTGAAACTCCTGAGTCTAAGAAAAAGGCTGTGTGCTGCTTTAACCACTGAGTTTGCATTTAATTTGAGAGATTTTCATCCTTTAGAGCACACTTTTTTGAAACAGAGCACTGAGTGTTGAGGTATGTGGTAGCATTCCTGCTGCTCTCAGCAAACTTCCTGTGCGTTCAGCACTTCTTACACTGAAGCAGTATTTTGTTATGAGGGGCACAAATCCCCAAAATAGACTTTGTAATGTAAAAGCAGGAAAAAAGAGGGACAATATGATCACTGTTTGGGTAATTTATGTAAACCCTATCACAGGAACCTGTGGTACTTTAGACTTGAGGGTAAACTGGGACATTATTCTAACTTTGAATGAAAATACGTTTTGCTGACAAACTGCAGAATACTGGATGTGCTCCAGTTCTTTTTGATAATAAAATATATCTGCCACACAACTCTTTACTGTGCTTAATGTACGTCTCCTCTTACCTCCCAAATATGAAAATAGGTAAGGAAAAAAAAAGGTGATAATGTAGCGGCAGGCTTATTTCTGGAACAAACGTTACATGCAACCATTTGATTCTTCCCAGCTAAGACAGTACTTATTTAATTGGAAGGAAAAACATCATAATGGGACTAACTGGCTCCTGCAACTGAAGCCTGTGCTGGAACTGTCGGGGTGGTGCTGCTTGTGGCATGGCATTTCCACTTTCTAGTTCAGTCAACCAACATGACTCTATAATAATAAAAAATATAATAATAAAGACCAGGGAACAAGGTCTATTTCCTTAGCCATGGTTTACCCAGACCTCCTGCTGAAGGCAGTGACCTTTTGAAAAAGGCTGAGTTAGCAGGATGGCGGGGTGTGAAACCCTTGATCTGTCAAGGACATGTTTATACTTGGAAATAGGCCAGGGATGAAGACGAGTTCCTCCCCTATTCTGCTCTATCCGCTTTTAGAAGGTGGATAACTCTTAAGTATTTCCTGAACTGCAGAGTTCTAATTCAAACAGACCAACAAACAAAAAAGCTGGTGTGTTCCAAGGCATTAATCTCTATTTGCCTGAGTTAGTCTGTGCCCTGTGGGAGCTGTTGTTCAGGGCTGGTAACTCCTGCAGTGCAGCCTCTTCCCTGGTCAAACAGCTGTGGTACATAAGCCTCATTCTGTTTTGTGCAGTGTTCCCTCAATCAGCAGTTCTCCTGAGAGCTACTGGTTCTTACAGAAAGCTTTCAGAATCTGTCAAAACTGTTTTCCAACAAGATAATAATTCCCTTAAATTTTTTGGCCAATACTATTTTCAGGATGGCAGGGACAGCACAACAGACCAGCCAGGGGAAACACTGAGCCAGACAAGGAGTGTTTAAATGATGCTGGTGACTTTTTTCCATGTGTAGCTTTCCCCAGTTTAAAGCTTAGGCGTGAATTAACGATTAATCACAGATGCAAGACTTTGTGCTTTCACAGCACCTTTCCCAGAGGATGTTCTTAAAGTAATCTGTACAGAATGAGTTCCCTCGTAATTAACCCACATATTTTGCAGATGAGGTGCAGAAACACTGCTCAAACTCAGGCAGAATTCTGCAGCAAGGATAAAATCCAGGTTTCCTGAATGTCTTAAGGTTCCTTCTCTTTGCTGGCTGCAGCAAAAGAGAGTAAGTTTCAAGGCAGAGCACACAAAGAGGGAATAAATTCGAAGATACAGCTTTCACATTGTTAAACTCCTCCAACGCTCTCCACACTTAGGGGTGTAACCGTTTTGTGACTAAACTTGCAGCACATCTATAAAAGCTTGGGGCTAACCAAGGTTAATTTTAAACTGTCCCTTGTTATCTCTGTCACTGGGAGGGTGAGTTTTATAAGGTGCTATTTTATTTGATAGAGGGAGCCGATACAGCTCTGTTGTCAACAACCATCTTGGTCAGAAGTAATTAATCATTGTAATTACCTGCCTCAGGAATCCTTTTTGACTCACTTTGCCTTTCTGGCTAAGAAGATGCGTTACCTCAGCACAGCTTAATAACATGCCCACTGTTGATTTACTGCTGCTTGAGGCTAGACAATTCCTGCCTGACAGCAGTTCCTAAGCCTTGCCTGTAAAACCTGTATGGCAGCCAAGCCACACATCTGCACAAAGAAAACAGGCAGACGTGTGCACAAACGGATAGGACAGAACCGGCTGCTGGTCCTGCTTAAGAGCGGTGTCTAAAGGACATGGTCTTCTTCTCTAGCTACTGCTACGGGAAGGGAGAAGGCTTTCATATAGGAAATGCTCATAGCAAAACTCTTACACGTCCTTAAAACTGCCAAAACACACAGCTTGCAGACCAGCTGACTCCGCTGACGAAAGGAGCCAAAGTGGTTCATTTGAGCCTCTGGAGCAGGTGTCACAAGTCCGAGAAAAGAGATTAACTACCTTGAAAGACAAAGCAAAGATTTCCCAAATCAAATCTTCAAGATGTTCAGCTTTCCTTAGTATTGTTTTTACTATCCCTAGAGGAGGAGGAGTTGGAGGACAGACTGTTTCCTCAGACAAAGAACAGAAGTGCTAAAGTGCTTCCCTTTAATTAGGCTTTTCTTTCACAAACCCATTAGCAGAGAGTCGAAGCTTTAGCATTAAATAGCAGTTTAGCAAGGTTAGGATGACGAAGAATGGAATATGTTTTACCTCAGAAACCACCCTCACTAATAACCCTGCAGTTCTCTCTCGTCCACCATGGTTTCAATCCCAACGGGCTCTATTTAGTGTAGAACTGAGCAATTCCAAAGCACTAGAGATATGCCTACCTCTGATCAAAGCAGAACGCTGCCATGAGGTTTGCCTGCCACTAATAAATAGTGAATACTGAGACCAAGGGCTCTTAGGCTAAATAAATTTAAGCCATGATTAAAGCAAGTAGCAAATACTAGCTAGTGCTAAGGAGGTTGATATCTACTCTGATGAGGGTAAAATGCTTTATAAATGCATGTGTTTAGTTATTCTACACTTAGCACCGTAGCCACTTCTTTCTATGCAGCATAGCTGGCCTTTCATGGGTTGCAGGGAATTAAATGAAAACAAGTTATAAGGCAGACAAATAATCTTAATTTTCTACAGAAGGTGACTTGAATTGAGAAGAATGCATATTCAAGGTTGTTGAAAAAATTTCTAGGCAGAAACTTGGAGAAAACAGGTGCTTCACTGCTTCTGATTTTTGCATCTCAACAAGAAGTTGGCACTTAAACTAAAACAAAGCTTTCAGTTTCTCAGTGTTTCGAGGGTTTTAACACAGTCCGAGTAGCAACCAGGTTTATCCAGAATGTCCTGTTAGTTTCAGTGGAGCTGGAGGGGGCGGGAGGAAGGAGAAGAGATTTCACATGCAGTTGGAAAATTCTTTCTGTGCCGTGTACAAACACATATGTATTATGCTAGGTAAGCTATCCTAACAGTCATTTAGGCAGGTCAGGTCCTAAAACTATTCCACGCTTGGGCTTTTCAACAGAGCTCTGCTGAAGTTCTTGAGTATGCCGAAGCTCCTGCGGCCCAAGATGGATAGCTGAGATTGTAAAACATCCAGTGCTCTGTAAAATGTTTCCTACAGACATACACTAAAATGTGATCTCTTCTGTGCTGTGCCACCAATACGTATTTACCAGGTGCTCACTGACTATCTTAGAGGGTATCTAAATGCTACTGTGGATAGGTAAACAACACTGCCCCTGAGAAACATTTCACTATATCTAGTCTATAGGGATTGGAGAAAAGGATAAAAAATATGTGAGAGTTGTCAAGAAAACCCACAAAATTGCTCCAACAAAGCTCCTATCTCTGCCTGTGTAGCAAATGCAATTTTCTCATTTTATCTTCCTGCACAGCCTAGAAAGCATAATTGTGGAAAAGCTGAGAAAGCAAACCTCTTTATAAATTGACTTGGAATAGTTTCACAGATCTTTTTCTCTTGCTCAGAAGGAAAAAAAAAATATATTTAGTCTTATCAGAGAAAATGAAATTACAGCAAGGAAATAAAAGCATTAGAAGATGTCTTCCAAAGGCCTGATATGAAAAAGCCTTGAGTTGCAGGAGAGGTGGGGGAAAAACATGAAACAGACTGTCTTGCCAATCTAAATTAGGAGATCAAAGTTTAAACCAGACAAGAACCTCCTGACAAGAGACATCATCTGCTCATGTAACCTGGATATAAATGCTATGCCTTAAACTCTAAAGGTAAGAAGGATACTAACAGCTGCTGTTGAACCGGGAATGGAGGGACTGGAAGAACTTCTTTTTGGCTTTGTAATGAAGGGTCTGGAAGACCCTGAGAATCTCCTTCATTCCTTGGGTATCTTCCTTAATCTTTTTCCACCAGTGTGACTGTGCACTGTGTGTACCAGGGTACCTGGCAAATATCTTATGAAGGTAAAATGAGGGAGTGGCAGGAGATGGGGAGAGTCTAAAGACAGCAGGAATAAGGGGGGACCCACTAAATGCAATGCTTCTCACTGGCGCCTTGGGAGCTGTCAACTGCTGCAGTAATGGCTGCATTATGGAGCTGCAGCAGCTCCCACTTTCAATCAAGAAATTTAGCTGTAGGTGAACGTAAATGCTCTCTTACAAGGTTTGGGTTCAGTATTGAAACATCCCTCGTTATCATTATCCTCTTATTCCCTCACTCCTACATGTATGGCTCTTGTCTCATCAATAATGGATTCCTCTTTATAATTTAGACCCACCGGGACTTCTCCAGCAACACAGTGTATAATTTTTAATTAAACAAAAATTACTTGGGCAGATGATGTAACGTTCATTAATACGCGGGAGAGAGTTAATCTTGCTACAGCAGCGCTTTTGAACACATAATGCAAGAGTGCCATAGGCCAGATGTGCCTCAGCCTGAGAGGACGTGAGATCACATACTCCCCCCTCACCCTTAGCAGCAGCTCCAAAATGCTCTACTGTGTATCCCCCTTGCAAATTAAGCTGATTAATCAACTTAACTACAAATAATTAAAGTTACTGCTGTAACTTTATACAGTATATATATATTTTTATATATATATATATTAGTCCACAGGCTGGCACTAGACATTAACCACTTCATTGGTGGGCAGCACAAGAGAACTGCTTTGGAGTTGTGAAGGAAAAGCAAATGCACGCACCTTGTTAGTCAGAGCTGGACCATCAGCACACCTCTGCATGGAGGGTGGCACCTGGTAAATATCTTGTCCCACTAGACCATGACCAGTGGGTATTTGGTAAATTCCCTGATTCTGATGGGAAGGTGGCACTTGGTAGACAGGGTCCCGTGCTACAGCATGTGAGCTTGGCACTTGGTAGATCTTTTGCTGGTTGAAAGATTGATTCATCAGTCCTGAACTGGGCATATCCTGGCCAGACAGACTGTCCTGTACCACCGGACCTATCAGGAGTTTCACACGGTTGCCTGGGACGATGCCTTGCCGGCCGTGTAAGGAGCAGAGCCACCATCCTTCAAGACCTTTGGTGTTCTGTTCTATCACCGTCAAAATGTCTCCTTTGCGGAAGGCCAGCTCTTCTGCACATTCGGGGACGTTATCGTACAGGGCTCTCGCCATAAGATTCTGTGGAGAAAGAACGGCAAGAACAGCAAATGAACAAACAAGCCAGAACTCTTCTAAATTTTCAAGCACGTTCTAGGTGACACGAAAAAAGAACAGAATTTTAAAAAGAAGTGCGCGGAAAATCAAAATAACATGGAAAATAATGCAGCAGAGGATTTTTCTGTCCCAGTAGTTAACAGTAGGTCAGATAGAATCTCTTTATTTGGCCTGAACAGACGAGAAGTCAGGAGAGTTCTGCACTTGGCCTTGAGGTGCTCTTCTTGCAAATGAGGGCTTGTCCCTTCATCTCTTGACACTGATTTCCATATGTGTTCTCTGTGTACTGCTACAGCTAACTAGCTGCTATTTGAAATAAAACTTGAACAAGGCTCACAGGGACATAATCCAGAGCAGTTTTTCCCAGGGACATAAGGCAGAGCAGTTTTTCCCAAACATTTTTACGTTTGTGGGGTCCCTAAAGAATCTCCATGAGGATGCAGATCCCATTAACGTAAAGACAGTGGGCTGGCCTTTCTTAGCTGACACCAGCAGGCTCCTTAAAGTCAGGGATCCGTAGACCACCTGGTGAGAAAAACTGTCCTAAAATACAAACTGACAAAATGTCACAGGTTTTGAACTACAACGCTCGTATTTGCACATGGCTTTGTGCCTTCTCACTCTTTCTGTGAACTTCCTTGGTGACGCAGTACAGCACAGCATCAGCTTAATAGGCAAAGAGCTTCCTCCCCCCACTGCCTCAAAACCACCACCGCAAAGAAATCCCTCCAAAACAACCTCAAAGGACATGGTTCCTTTGAGTCCCACTTCCTGTACAAAGGTCTTGAAGAGAACATTATTTAAAAAAAATAATGGGCCCAGTGACCCCAAGTGTTGTGGCTGTGCTACCAGCAGTACCCCTGCTAAGAAGTTTTAAGCCAACTCCGAGTTGGTGTAAGATTGTGGTCTGTGATGTGTTACTACTAATAATAAGCACCATCTCCTGTCACAGATGGAACCAGCTCCCTTTCCTCTTCCTTCGCAGGCCTGAATGGCACATCGAGTTCTGAGTAACTGGCCAAGGTATTCAATGGAAAACAGGCAGACTGTCTGTACTAACATTCTTGGACCCCTCAAAAAGGCTATGAACATTTAATTTCTTGGCTCTGGTGATATTTCCAAACGTGCTGGAAATAACTGCTCCATGACTGCCTGATTTTCAGTGAAGGCATTCAGCAGAGATGGTTGTAGACTAATCGTAAGCACTTGAAAAAATATACAGAGCCCTGAATTTGAAGTGCTCAAGCTGAAATATTTGGATGCAGTACACAAACTGAAATAGTGCTAATCCACCAAAAAGGATACGCAGCTGTTTTAAGCATTTATCTTTCCTCTGTTAATGGGATAGTGTTGAGTACAGTTTAGTGTTTTTATCTGTCATATTTATCCTCTTCCTTGGACATATCAGAACTTCTTTTTTAATCCCTCACTTGTTGTATCTTTCCCTATTGACACACACTTATGTTTTCCCATCATCTCTGCGCTTCAACAAGACAGCAGACTTCCATTTGACCTTGCTCAGTCGGGAAGCTGTATGCAGGGCTGACTGGTGCACGGAAAAAGGGTAAGCTCAGATGTCACATAAAAGGTAGGCAGACATGCTTTTTCCAAGACATTTAGTGTTGAAACGGGGTGCATGAGATCAGTTTCCTCTTCTCTAAATGGAGGATCAGCTTTCAAATGTATGAGAAACACTGGCTTTGCCTTTCATCAGCATCATTAAGGAGGTCAGTATAAATTAAGCTTTGGCTTGGAAAAGCAGGATTGCCATTTTGAACTCCCCTGTAAACAGCAGCACTGAGGCCCACCATTCTCTCTGATGTACGTCTACTCAGCTCATCAGTAACAAAACACTAAGAAACAAGAATATGGATAAAGCAGAGAGTGATTTTTGTCCATGCTTTGGCAGGACTGTAAAACTGTTATTTAAGGATGGTCAAAAACAGTGGTTTCTTCTTGAACACTACATCTGTGCTCTTGCTGCATTGACCTGGCTGCTTAGCTGAGTCCTTGGAGCTCATAAAGCAAAAGCCCCTGCCTAGTATGAATATTCAAGTTAATCTCTTATCTTTCTACATTTCTTTCTAGCATGTCTTGCACAGGGGAAATCTACTAACGTGACTAGCTGAGCCTGTGCAACTCACTATTTAAAGAAGGCTTTTTCACACGGGAGTTGTTTAAAGGAGGAAGACTATGGCTCGCTTGGGGAGGCCCAAACCAAGCAGGCTAAACCAATGATAAATGCATATTCTTCTACACTTTTGTGATTAAAGGTATTTGAAAAGCTTGATTAGCTTATACAGCAAAGCAATTCTCAGAACAAAGCTGGAATGGTGGTAGAATTAGAGCAGATAAAAGTTCCCATGTGAATTTTTCCCAGCTGCTCATTATCTCTGTCCCAGTGACCTTCTCACCACCTGGCACGCAGCATGTTAATACTTTCTGGATGTGCTTCGAGAACTTCTTTGCTGCAAACAGCTTCAGATTCTCATTGTCAGTGTTAACTCAGGCACCAGTATGTGAATCATACTAATTGGTTGCCCCTTGTTTCACAGCAATTTCCCCAAGGCCTTTTAAATAGCCCAGAGCCGTGCCACCAGCACCAGTCACTGATGGAGCAGTGAACCAGGCAAAATATTCCACCAAATAAGGACTAGGACCAGAAACACTAAGCCTGTTGCTTGGTGCCAGCAGCAAAGGCACTGATCCTGCTAAGCAAATCTGTGTTTTGGGCATTTCCCTGACTTCATTCTTCCTTCACGGGATTGCTTAATACGAGCTTCAGAAACAGTGCCACAGTCACCTTCATCAGTCAGCAGAGTCAGCCTGAAGAAAAATGAAACTGTCACCACAGAAGGCCATCAGGAAAGCTTTTGAAAACCACAGAGGTACCTGTAACCTGCTGTGGTGACCAAAACAGTAGTCTTTACTTTTACACACATGGAAAAAAGTTCCGATCAAAGACATCTCTCAACATTTGTGGGCTTTATCTCAATTGATTTGACAAATTTGAATATTTTTTTGATTCTGTAGGCATCATAGCCCATATCTCAATAGTCCCTCTCCTTGGTCTCATCAGCTCAGAGAATGGGGAGTGTTATACGGAATTAATTCAACTTGCTCTGAAGATGTATGGATCTGTCGCTCACAGAAACAGGCATCAAATAAGCACTAAGATCTGATATGAGAAGCCAAAGGCACAGCAGTGACCTTTTTGTGTAAGTGCTAAATAACCTTGGCCATTTCCTAAACAAATCGGCAGTAGAGAAAGGGCAATGAGAAAATTGTCCTGGAACTTGTTTTCACAACTGGCAAGTTGCACAGAAGTCCCTTTATATTTCTAATACAGCAAGAAAAAAGGAGGACTACAAATTCAAGTTCTGTAACGGCAGGGAGAAATGATCTGATGCTAGATAGGGGAAAAAATTTTGGTCTGTCATACAAATAAGCTGTACTTCATAAAATGAACATACTGGCAGCAACCACCTTCTTTTAATAAGATTAAGGATGGGAGACTCTGTTGCCCTCATTTAGTCCAGTTAAATTAACTGATGATAGGTCTTTTCCAACCTGGTTGATTCTGTGATAGATGCAGTGGTGCCCTTCTCAAAATCCAAAAGTACCTGTGGTCTCTATGCAGCTCCATTCTCCTGAGCCCCCTGCGTTATAGCAGCCATGCTTCAATTAAGGAGCGCTTCCCTACAACTAATGGCTGTCTGGAAAGATTCAGTTCAGCTTTTGTATCCTCAAGCCTTGCTAGCAATACTTGGGATGTCTGGAAGTTGAAGCTACGGTCAGGCCCCCACTGTATTAATACTCTGTTACAGGCAAAACAAAAAAACCCACATTCGTTCTCAAGAGGCTTGAATTCCTCTTAACCTTGGACTCATGAGTGTAGTATAAAACATCTTATGCGAAATCACTGAAAAACGGAAGTTTTTAGTCTTCTGTTAAACAAAAGTGCTATCTCAGTTGTCAGCAGGTCAAAGTGAAAGGGAGCCTGATCCCATTGACTACTGCCCCAGGGATTTTAGCTGGAACATGCTGCAGGAAAAGGCTCAGTTGACTTTGCTGATGCCTTGTGTCAGAAACGCTGTAGAAAAGAACTAAAATTGAAATGGATACTCTCTAGATTAAATGCAGATTACGGTGCCTGTGGTACCAACTTTCTGCATTGGTTGAGACAAAAGTAAAGTTTTCAAGCTCTCTCTAGGTAAAGTGAGCTTGGGATTTGAAACTTCTGAGTTTTCCTTTAGTGTCAGTTGCAAGTCTATTAGCTAAACCCTGGAAAGGTGCAATTGGCATTCTCTGCACACCTTAGATTTTTCTTTCTTTTGCATCCAGGATGCATGTCCTAGCAAAAACCTGACTGAGAGCAAAACATGGTGCTCTGAAAACTGTCAGCCGTTCTACTTGCAGAACCCAAATTAAAAAAAAAAAAAAAAGACTCCGTAAACTAATTTTCTTCTCAGACATTGAAAGAATTACATGCCAAATTCAGATGCATAAATGAGGCCTATTATAGAACGGTCAAAGGTGTCTACTCTCTCCTCAGCCTACTGCAATTGATAGTTAACACACGTCTGCAGCTGGATAAAGACACATGAAAATACTTTGAAGAACATGATCTGTTTTGGTTGGCCTTCTCTGCAGTGAAGGGAACTAACAAAATTCTGTAAACCATGTAGTTTGGAGGATGAGGAGGTTGTTTGCTGATGAGGTGGAGTGGCGAAAGAGGGAAAAGGCAAGAGTTAAGGAGACTGGTGGAAACATCTACTATTTCTGTTAGAGTAAACACATCCAGTGACGTGGGTAACAACAATGTGTGAGGTGCCCACAGCCACGGAAGCAAACACAGGAATAATAAATTACATGCTATGAGATTAAATACAATGGACTCTTTAAGGGTTGAGTGTTGCGGTGCCAAGCTCTTAGCACAGGGCTGCCGACTTGACTCCTCAGCCAGCTCCGCAATGAATGAATGCTCGAGGAAAAGGTTCAACCAACCGTAAGCTCCAAGAATTTCTGTCGCATCCCTCAGAGGTGCAGTATGAGGATACTGATCCCTGCTCTCCGCTCGGCTGATGAGGTGTATTGTTTTGTTCCGCTTTACCTTGTTTTTAAATGTTGCTTCCTATGTGTAGAGTTTATGTGCAAACAGGACTAGGAAAAGTGCCTGTGCTCTCCACTGAAAAAGGGTGGGACCCCTTTTTGCTATTACTGGACAAACTGTTTCTTAAAATGACAAACAGCTTCTCTTCTGTGTTTAGCTAGCTTGGGAGTAGGAAGGGAGGAACAAAGGAAGGAAAGGTGGGGGGAGACACCCCAAAGGAGTGTCTGTGAACAAACCAGTAGCTTAATTTTCATTGGGTGACTTTTAACTATCCATCACATAATATTTTTGATACAGATTCACATCTTTTAGGTTTCTTTAAAATGAGTCACTGCCATTCCAAAGTAAGCTTAGGCATTTATGTACAGTTGTACAGATGCAGTAGGCCCAACAGTAATGATTTGCCTGAAACTAAAGAACCGATATGAAAACCCAGTGAAGAGTGAGTTTTATTTTGAGAGAAAAGGTTTGACTACAAGCAGTACTGGTAGAAGACAGGGAAGTCTCTTGCTTTCTGACACAAGTGCAAGAGCCATTGGACAGTTTAACTTCGGTGCTTTTCAGCTCTCATCTCCTTTTCTGTTTCTCACTATCACTGCCCCTGAAATAAAGAATTTATTGTGCTGTGTTGGCAAAGAAAGCAACTATTGAGGCACAGTAGGTAACAGGTCTATCTATAACAAGCAACTTATCATGAAGGCTACTTAATAGAAGTTGACAGAGGTCACTGAACAAGACATTCAGCTTTGAAAAACGTCTTTTGCTGGTCTCCTCAAAGCTGGAAGAAGACAGTGTGAACAGCAAAGGCAGTATCTGGTGCACACAAAGCTGCACTGGCATGTTCTTAGACATGTCCTTGTGGGCAGTGACGTGGGGCATGGACTAGGAAACGGCAGTGCTTGGCCATAACAGCCCCCATACACATGCAGACCTTGAACAACTCATCACCAGCAACAAGCTGTGTGCAGATACTTGCTTTTTATCTCCAGTTGATAGCTACACAGAGAAGGCAGGAAGTGCTACCACAGCATGTATGAAAGAGCCTGTTGCACTAGCAGGGTGTCACAGTGACCGCAGCTTCAGACAGAGCACTCTGAGAGGCCCTTAGCCTGCGCCTGGCTCTGGGAACTCTGATCTTCCTTGGCTCACTGCTAATGGCAAAATAAGGAGCCTGGTCACAAGTGCTCAGCACAATAATGTTTCAGTTTGCTCCCCAGGCAAAGTTCCACTTTTTAGGCACTCTCTTGCTTTCATCCACCAAAACCCCCAAGTTTTGATTTAGTGAAGATACTTCTCTGGTCAAGCATTGCTAGGCCAAATAATTACAATTCTGGGTGGAAACTAAAGCAGTTTTCCATGCACAGATTTGGAAGGCTAGTTTTACAGCTCATGAGAGACCTATGAGCTAACAGCCTGAGCAGAGCCCTAAGGAGGACAGGTCTTCATCCACCCTAAGTATCCTGGCATCCTGTACATCTCTGCAACAGAGGCTGTCAGTCATGCTAAAGCACACCACGCTGCATGGAGGTTGTGATGTGGAAAACCTTGGGTTTGGAGGATAGAAAGGCGTCTTATTTCAGTGTTCCACTGAGCTGTCCCAGCCTGCCTGTCTGCCCTGAGGGGCCTGAATTTCAGAGTTTGTTCTGGCTGGGGTTTCTTTGGTAGTGAGACAAGTTACACAGAAAGTTAAAGATGAAAAATGGGAATATTCCCTCCTTAATGGATCACACTTGGGTAAGCCAAAGGAGGCACTATGGCTGTCAGGCTCTGGAATATTCACTGACAGTTTCTGCAGGCACAACAGTCCACCAAGCAGGGGGGGCAGGCGGGCAGGCAGCGAGTGGACCAGCAAGAGCCCAGGGACTTCACACTCCCGCTCAAGATGCTGATGTGGTCCACTGATTCACCCAAATCTGGGATTCAAATGTGACGTAAATGTGAGAGACTGAAGAATCTCTGGTCTGAAAACACTTTTCATTGCAGCATAGCTGCTCCATTTTAAGTGAACAGGAGATACTTGTGCCTCCATTTTTTTTCGTAGGCAGTTGGCAAAGTAGTTTGCAAAACTGAGGCACAGCAGTGAACCTGCAACTTGGGGGGGGAATCCACATGCATGACTCTGAAAGAAGGAATTAGGAGGACAGAAGAGGTGTGTGTGGGGGAAGTAAAAAAGGAAAAATGTGAAAATGAAGGTTAGAGCTAAGATCCTAATGTAAGCTTTGGCCTGTGTGGATAAAATACTTCATTATTCTGCAGTGTGTGCATCAGCTTATTGCCATGCATGAAGTTTCAAAACGGACAACTGAGTTGAAAAGCAAGTTTTCTGGCTCTGTAGCTATTAAGAACAGCAAAATAACAATTTCTACATTAGCTAGAAGGAAAATAAGCCAGGCTTTCTTTGTTTGTTCACATGATATTCTTTTGTCACTTGATTTGAGTTTTGGGTTTTGGCTTGTCCGGTTTTATTTTATTTTAGTTAGAGAGGATGAGAAGCACTGCGAAGGTAATCACAGAAATATAATACCATAGATGTTAAATAAGGAGTTGATTTACCCCTTCTGTTTCTGATGTGGTGAAGGCTGGATGTGTTGTACCACAAAAGCTCCGAGGTGCCTGGTGAGCACCGTAGGAGGAGTTTAAGAGGAGCGCCAACTCCCATAGCAACCCTGTGTTTGGCGTCTGTGCAGTGAGAGGCAGCGGGTCACAGCCGCGGGAAAAGGGCATATCTGAGGTAATGCTCCTTCGCTCAGCCATGGGGAACACCCCTGAGATTAATGCATACAGCTCGTGCTGTCAGACCACCCACCCTGTTTGGGGCTATCACCGAAGTCCCATAGGTTTTGCGACAGTAACGTTTACAGTGAAGCAGAGCACTGATCCACTGATGACATATCCTGATCTTATTCCCCTTCCCTCTGAGTTTCTGGAGTTTACAGGAGTGCCAAAATACCATTTTCTTTACTCTTTCTGGGAACACAAACCACATCCCCTGATTTACCTTCAAGACCTATTAATATTTTGGGAAATTCCACCACACCTAACTCACTAAGGTTTTCTGTATATGTTTCACCCTCGTAACTGGTTTCCTTTCCCCCCACCCAAGGAAGGGTGTGATCTAGTTCCATGACTTTAAAAGGCCTTTTCAAATCTGTCTGAAGGCTGTGTGCCTTTTGTGACATCAACAGGGAGGGGGAAAAAAAAAAAAAATCAAGCATGCAAACAATAGCCTTAGAGCAAATATGATCTCACTGTGATTAAACCACAGTACATCAAAATCAAAAGGCAGATGGAAAACCTAACCTCTTTCCCTCAGGCAGGCAATTAAAAACTTAATGAGAGGAGATCGGTGTTAAACGCTCAAGAATTGAAGAAGCAGAGCAGAAGGTGGAGGGAGTGGGGGAAGGACAGAGAGAAAGAATCCCGAAACGTGTGTTTTGAGTTCTCCATTTTCCATTTTCTGGCCTTTGTGAGCAGTCTTCTCCCAGACAAAGTTTCCTTTAAAAAACAACCACACCCTCTTTCCAAATTTAACCCTTTCTGTGCAGCTCTGGGGAAACAATTACAACTATTATAATTTGTCAAGAAACCATAGCTGGGTAGACATAGGCCCTCAATATTGTTACCAACTTACTTATCCGATGTCTTCAGCTTTGAAAAATACGACCTTTTTTAATTTATTTTTTTTTTAAATCTAGTACTTAAATGAACTGGGACATGCTCTTCTTGCCCCAAGTCTCAGAAGATATTCAGATAGTAGGGAAAGCCACCCTTCTCTAGTCAATTTAGTGTCACCATCTGGGATACAACACAGCAACTACAACTTGGGCTGACCTGGGAGTTCAGCTTACTAAAGAAAAACAAGCTTGGGGACTTGTATTTCCAGGCTCCTACCAGCCCTCAGCAGGCTGGTGGAAGGAAACGATAGCATGTTGCCAGTGAATCAGACTTCCAGGAGAGCCAAACCTGGCTGGCAGATGATGCTTGCCCGGCCCGGTCAGAGCCATTTCCATTCCACAGGGCAGCAGCCAAAAGCCAACAAGCCTCCCTGAACAGCTCAACTTTGGCAAGCTGACATTTTCTGGGTAAGCATACCCCCGGAGAGTGCATTTTAACCACCTGTAGTTACTTTGCTTAGTCCCGGGCTGAAACACAACTTTAACTGTATTCCTGATCGCTGGAGACTGGTTTGTGCAGTTTCTGCGCTGCGAACAGGATAAACACTATAAACAGAGAGAGAAAACAAAAAAAAAGGTATCTGCTTGAAAACTAGGCCATTCTATGGCAGTAAAAATTGGTTTATTACCTTACCCATTTTAAGTGGATGTAAAGTCCACAGGATAAGGGCGTTCATGACCCTACCTACTGTAAGCTGTATGTTAAACAGTCAACGTGCTTCTAATTGTTTTGTACTTAATCCTTTGGATCAAAAATTTCCTTAGAAACAGAACCACTGAATTTTCATGGTCTGTATCTTCCTCTCACTGTTTGCCACTAAGCACAACATTCATTGGAAGAACTGAGATTTAAGATCTTTCAGCATTTTCTAAGATTTGTTCTCACCGAATGGTTCATGGTATTGCTACTGCTAAAATTTTCAACCTTGCTGTCAATGAGGCTTGCTTAGAAGGGCCTTCTGATGTGCTGATTGCATTCCTGTAGAGTAAACCCATTCTTAATACTCTTCCTTTTCCAGGCAGGCTAATCCACTCAGACTGTGAATGAAGTGTTTTTAAAACAAACACAAAAATCAAACGGCGAGAATTTACCTCATCCCTATTGAGAAAAAAAAAAACAAACCAACAATTATTTTCATGCTATGCACTTGTATTTCTAGGACTGCAAACTATAACTTCAGCAGTCCTGTTTCATGTCAAATGCAAGCTACATCCAAATCTGCTGTGGAAAAATGAACTCCTTAAAATTAAGACAGTTTCCACTACTGCAATGTCTAGACCAAAAGGCAAAAGAAAATGGTCACTTGCCAAGAGCAGCCTGTGATAATCAGGCAGTGATACGCAAAGGCCGCACTCTGAGCTGCTATAAAGTGATCCAGCTTCACTGATGCTGAAAGCTGCAGCCATTTACAGGCAGGAGAACCTCTAAATGCAGCTTTACTCAGCAGTAGCCTGACCTAATAAATGTTGCTGAATACATGCCGTAAATATTCTTTTTGTAGTACAGTCCCAGATGACTGTCTGATCAAGCCTACTGAAGACTTGGCAGAAAGAATTTTTCAGGGGTCAGAGTACTGTTCTAACATGTAAATGTCCACTGCTTTCATGGATGCTAAGAGAGCGTGTATTACATAAAGAAGCATCATGTAAACTGATTTGCGTATTTACAATTCCAAATGTCACTGAATGTGGGATCTTACAGAGATGTGTGGACTTTCACATCCTAAGAAGTTCAGCTACTTGTCTCCATCAAGTGCAGTCACACATAGGAGCAGTAGAAGATAAGCGTTCTCCACAAGTGTTGCAGCTAAGGCAGAGACTTGTGTGTGCTCCTCTTAAGTGCTTATGTCATTTCAAAAATGGAATTAAACTCTAGATCTTGGGAGACAGGTGAGTTCCAAAATGCTGATGGTATGAATGGGATTTAAGTACTTAAATGTCTGTGATAAGCTAGTCCAAATAAAATAAGCAAAACGAAAGTGACTTTACTTAGGCCCTTAAGTGATCTAAGCCCATCTACTGTATGCAGAAGGCATTCCCAGCCCCTAACATCTTTGATAACAGCAATATGACAAGTAGGAAGCTCTATGCTCCTGGTTTTCTCTTTGTCGTATGCAGAGAGACATAAGGCTGTTAGCTATTTCCAGATACTGAGGGAACATCCTCTTCTCCTGCACTTCTGTGCAAGACCAGGACCTCCTGCTTGGCTGAGGACTGCCACGAACGCAAGCTCTTTGCAGGAAGACAAACAGGCTTCTTGCCTCATGCTGTTTCTAAAGCTGGCCAAAGCAGTCAGTAGGTACACCCACTCCAGTTTTGGCGCATGGAAGTATGATTTGTGAGAACTGCCTCTCACTGTCACTCGGGTCACTAGACACACCTGGTCTTGCTGCAAGGACTCTGGTATTTATAATGGAGCACAGGCAGTTCAATGATACAAACGTCTCCCAAGACACCACACATAGGATTTCAATGTTCACTGATCAGATACCAATGCAAGTATAATCTTTTCTAACCTCAATTCTTGCTGTGCTTGAGACTGTAAGATTCCAAAGACGAGTTTGTACGTCGGAACTGTGCTCCAACACTTAACTGTGCTGCGACACTTAAAGAGTTCACAATAATGCTGCATTAGACTTCTCCAAAGTCTATCGTATATTCTGCAAAATAATGGTTATTGGCTTAGAAAGGCTGCAGAACTCTCCTGAAAAGTGATTTCATTTTATCTTTGCAGAAGATGTTTCCATGAAGTCTTATTACTAGGCACTTCTCCTGCTCTCTGATCTGGTAGGTCGCCCTTGATGAAGTCTTTTGATAGCATGGCATTGTTTGGAATTAGCAGTGTGAAATCAAGAAACCTCAAGGCCAAGCAAGAGTTTAATGTGCCTGCAACCTCTAGCAGGACCTTAAAAGCACAAGTAAACTCCCCCAGATAAGTATCTAATGTCTCTTGTACTATTTAGAGTCAAACTGATTTGGAACTATCAAAGAAATAAGGAAGACTGTTCATCTCATAGTTCTGCTTCCCCATCGAATACTAGGAACAACTGGACAGAGACAGATTAGGTTACCAGCTTCTCGATTAAATAGATTTAAAGCTACATTACTCAAGAGCAGTTGGTAGCACAAAAGTTTAGAAATCACGCAAAAAACTTGCATGCTGTTAGGTCTAATGCTTTGTGATGGCTCTACTTCCTCTAAAACAAGTCCTGTAACATCCCTAAGGCTCAGCACCTCCATCTGTAAAACACAATTAACAGCACTTTGCTATCCTACAAGACTTTGGGAGGGCAAATGAATAGTGTTGTGGGAGTTTCTCAAATATCCTGAGGTATTGAGGCACTTACCTCTGTAGAGTATACAAATAAATAAATCTACAGCGGGGTGTGGGAGGGGAGGGAGGGGCACACAGAGGCCACAGTGGGGAAGAATGGGAATCCGAAAATGACAGTGGCCCTCCAAGCTTTGTGAAAGAGACAGTCCTTCTGCTACATCTCACTAGTACTGCTGCTGATTTAGGCTCTGGCCACCTCAGCTGGTACACGCACAGATGAGAGAAAAATCATGAAGCTTTCACTGCAAGAGAGACAGCACAAACTTGGACAGTTTGCCCCCTTGTTGGTTTGCTCCTCTAGTACTACATTTTACGAGGTTTTACAGTTCCTATTTACTTCTAAGTTTGATTGCCTCCCTGTGATTGATGGGATACTGAAAAAAATGAAAACTAACAGGAGTGAGGAATAAACGAAGTAGAGAGGATTTGGTTAATAAAGTACAGACAGTTCTTTTCCCTTTACATGGTCCAACATTCAAAGTCTTTCATTGCCAGGGTTACAAGCAGCTTTTCACAAGCATTTCTGGTTGGGAATATTGTATTTCTTCCCAGGGACGCTATTTTGTTTGTCTTGGCGTGCAGACATTGTAATCAAGTCTATATATTACAGGACTGAGCCTTAGCACAAATGGCAGGCATTTCAAACCCTATTTAGGTTTCTTCCTTGCCCAACAAATTATCTAAAAATAGATAATCAAGACCTCATACTTTACATCTACGTCATTCCCTTTGGCTTAAATGAGGTAAGGAATGCAGGGTTTTTTTCCTCTCCTCTTTCACTAACAGTTTGGATGTTTTAGTAAACAGATAAGTCCCCCTTTCTTCCTCCCCCCTCTTATTTTGTCTTGCTTGTGAACACCCAACAAGCTACAAAAGCCCTGTTATGATAATGTTTTCTTCCTTTTTCTTCTGTTGCACTTTTACTTTTATGGCCTGAGATAAGAGCATTGGAATTGCTGGCCAGATATATCCTCTCCAATCCATGTTCTTCTCTGATCATGATAACCCACTGGTATTTCTGTTCCTACAGAGTATATTACAGCTGTAACTGCTCCATCCTTGGAATCATGTTCTGGATTTGGTTCCAGAAAAGGATGACCCTACCTTCTGGATCACAGAATACTGGAATGGTATCAAGTGAGAACTTGATGGGATGCAGTTTCGTGGTACATGGAGATTTAGCACAAAAGCAAGCTGCTGTCATTAAAGAACTGAGGAGTTATCCTATTACAACTGCACTCCTACAGCAATTAGTTTCTCAAAGTAGCTTTTAGACAATTAGTACTAAACATGCTAACAAACAACATAAGTATTTGTTATGCTTAACCTTTCCTATCTATCCATAGCTTAGTTAGAATAACTTTTGTGTTCTCCAATATTTAACTAGTAAATGAATGATAGATTAGACCTAACCTGGGGTCAAATTTGTTTTTGCTTTAAACAGTCATGTCAATTCTAAACTTGCTTAAATCCATGGGGATTTTCCCATGGCTTTCAGAGGATTCAGACTTGAGTATTAAGTTGGAAGAATGTGTAAAGAGTGAGATGGACAATAGAAGAAGCTAAGGTGAAGGAAGAGAGAGAGGGAGTAAGTTTTGAAAATGTTTGAATAAAAAATGGGTAGACTGCATAGCAGAAAGGATTTCTCCATCAGAAATTACCTCAGATTTAGTCACACTGAAAGCAAAGCCATGACTGATGGACAGACATATTCAGGGTCTCACCAATGAATCAGTTTCGTTTCTGTCCTACTGTTAATACTCTACATTAAACTATAGTAAGAGTTTCAATTATTTCATTAAATAAGGCCTTATGGACTATCTCAGTGAAAGTAAAGAATGACAGGCCCCAGTGTAACACCGGGAGCAGTTAAGTAGAGTCGAATCTGCACCTGGATGCTAAGCCTCTGTAGTGATGGTATGTCCCCAGGCATCATGTGTGCCATGAGCACTCTCTGTTCCTTTATTTCCTGTACACAATAAAAAAAATAACATTTTTGTTTTCCTATAGGAAGATAAAAGAAAGACAATACCGAAACAACGAACATGGATGAGTAGGTATTTTCTTTATATGGTACTCCAGGGATAAGAAATAGATCTAAGGATGTTTGTCACAGTTCAACAGTGTAAGTAACTACTTCACATTTCCCAGGGAAAGTAAACACTGTAGTCTAACGAGAAGGTTTTTGAGGCCGAAACCCTTCAGTCTTCTCTTTTTTTTTTTTATTTTCAATGGCTGGTTCTTTCTGTGTCTAGCTTTCTCTATCTAGCCTTACACAATCACATACCCAAACCAAAATTCTCATTCCCACAAGACAGGGCAAAGGACGCATTACAGAGGGGGAAGACTTCCCCTTTTTAAGCCGCCTTTTTGGTCCCTATTCTTGCAGTACCACTGGGCTACATAGGACACACGATCTCCTTTGCAGTCGAGGAAGGACAGGCAGTGGACCTGACAAGAAATCAGGACCATTACTTTGCTACTGTGATACAAGAGTTGCTTAGCCACGGGCAGTCTGAAAGCAGCTGGTGAGCTCTGGACTAATAGCAACACTGCTCTTCTACCCTTAAGTGCCTGATGCAATGTGCTCAGAGTAACAGCTTCTCTAAGCAGGTATAAAGTCTACCTGAACTGATTAGAGGCAGAGTAGATAGGAGAAAAGAGATGAATTTGATCTCAGACTTCAGATCAGTCAGTTGTCTGATATACAATGAAAAAAAAAAAAAGCCATCAGATCCAGATCAAATTTTCAAAGTTGTGGATTATCCTTGTTGATACACATCTTATACAATTTCTTTTTTCCTTAATTATTCTTAACCACCATGAGAGGGAGAAACCATCATCAGCTTTGAAAACTTAGTTCTGACCTTTCCCAAAGTTTGGGTATGAGAGATCCAGAAAGCTTGGTCTGAGCAAAGAGATTACCAAAAAACATGAAAATATGTGCATATTTACAGAGATACCACTTGTACTTTTCATTCTGCCCAGGTTTAAAAGCCTTATACAATGCTACAGCATCAGCACTCTTTTACACTACACTGCCTAAATCCAGTAAGGAGATGAACTTCACTTCCAAAGCAACTTTGTCTCCAAGTAAGTATATAGCGTGCCATTTCCAAAATCACCTTTTTATTGACGCTGAAGTTATTTTTGGCAGGGGAAGGAAAGTTTTTCCTTTTTTTTCAATCACACAAGATTACGGTATGTCTGTACAGTAATCTAATGCCCTGTGGGCAATTCTGTACCTTGCCCAGACGTTTTTGAGTAATACTGAGATGAAAGCCTCCACATTTTTGTCTTTTGAAGGAAAAAGACACCCAAAACCTCAAAAAAGCCCCTCCAAAAGAAAAAAACCCAATCACCACCCACCACCACCTCTGGCAAAAGGTTGCTAAAGGCGATTATTTAATAAGTGGGGATAACTGGATCTAATAAGAGGGATAGGCTACAAACTTTTTAAGAAATTTTTTTTTTCTCTAGCTTATGAACCATCAAAAAGACCGCACCGTGATAAGGAAACATCCACAAAGCGCTGGAAAGGGGGTGAATTGCCTCAGGGGGAGAAGCGGCGGTACCTGTCCCAAACCGCGTCTGGCCATCGCGCAACAACCTTCTGGGTTTCCCGCGATCCTGGGCTCGCGCCGTTATCCAGCGCCAGCGGGAGAGGCGGGGAGGCGAGCCCCTTTTCCCCCCACCACCAACACCCCACAGGACCCGGGGTCCCCTTTCGCTGTCCCCTCGGCTCCCGCGGGCACCTTTCTTGGGGCTCCGCGCCTGGGGACAGCGCAGGGGAAGGGATGCCCGGCCGCCTCGCGCGCACACCGAGCCTTCCGCCACCCGCCTCCCGTCCGGGCTGCGGCCCCTGCCAAGCCCCTGAGCCCACCCAAGGACGGCGCCCGGCGGCGGCAGCGGCTCACCTTGTACTTCATGGCTGCGGCGCGCTCCACCATTCCCGCGGCAGCTACTCCGCGTCCCGCCGCATCCCCGCGGGCTGTGCCCGCCGCGGCCCCCGCCGCGCCGCCAGCCTGCCCCGCTCATTTGCATAGCGCCCTCCGCATTGGCCACGGCCCGGCGCGAGCCGCCCCGGCCCCGCCCCCGGGGAGAGGGGAAAGGGGTGCGGGACGGGGGTTCGGGACCGGGCTCGGCGGCTGCGGCTGCGGCTGCTTCCCAGCTCCGGTGTCCAGACAGGGACAGCCCCCTCAGAGAGCGAACGCTGGCGGCCCCGCTCCCCGGGACCCCCGTCCGTGCCTTTTCAAAGATGCTCGCCTCGACTTTTTCCCAGAGGAGAAGGACCTGTGGCTGCCGGTCGGCAGCCGGCGGAGCGTGAGCCAGCCGTGTGCCCAGGTGGCCAGGAAGGCCAGTGGCATCCTGGCCTGTATCAGCAATAGCGTGGCCACAGGACTAGGGAAGTGATGTTACCCCTGTATTGGGCACTGGTGAGACCACACCTCAAATCCTGTGAGCGGTGCCCAGGTCTGGGCCCCTCACTACAACAAAGACATTGAGGTGCTGGAGCGGGTCCAGAGAAGGGAAATGGAGCTGGTGAAGGGTCTGGAGCACAAGTCCAATGAGGAGCAGCTGAGGGAGCTGGGGTTATTTAGTCTGGATAAGACCAAGCTCAGTGGGAACCTTATCACTCTCTACAACTCCCTGAAAGGAGGTTGTAGCCAGGTGGAGGGCGATCTCTTCTCCCAGGCAGCCAGCAACAGGACAAGAGGAAGTGGCCACAAGTTGTGCCAGGGAAGATTTAGTTTGGGTATTAGGAAGAATTTCTTTGTGGAGAAGGTGGCTAAGCATTGTGCTGCCCAGAGAGGTTGTGGAGTTACCAGCCCTGGGGGTGTTTAAGAAATGACTGGACATGGCACTCAGTACCATGGTCTAGTTGACATGGTTGTGTTCAGTCAAATGTTGGACTCAATGATCTCAGAGGTCTTTTCCAATCTAAATGATTCTGTGATGGTGTAAACATTTTCCATCCATCCCTTCCTGAGCCACCTTTGTCACGTGCAGCTTTTGGAGGGCCTGAACACTGCTCCATTCTTTTCTTTGCAATTATTTTTGTTCTCATTTGTCCCCAGAAGATGATCTTTTTAACTACTACTGCTCAAATCGAAATGCCAAGTGTTCGCTTTGCCTGGCTGCGATTTAAACACTGATTAGACACCAGAGGCCCAAGAATGCTTTAATGGTCTAGAGATGTCCATTATGAAGAGTGGCCATGGTAAATACGGATTATTTGGAAGAGAGTAATAATTAACTCTGGTATCTTGGGGGCAGGAAAGAGCAGGGAAAATAAAATGTGTTGTGATCCTCCATGCTTTTTAAGTTCGATTTCTTAATCAGGCGTGATTAATATGGTGCACATAACAGGAACCTTTGTGTATGGGACATACTCCAGCTTGTTTAGATGAACAGGAAATAAATTTTCTCCTTTTTGGCTGAGCTGGATCTTACCCAACATTTCTAGGTCATAGATGGACTCAAGGCTATTTCTGGTGGCCTAAGGAAAAACAGCAAAGAATAATCTTGTACTACCAGATTACAAACATAACTACATTCCATAGTACATCATTATCCTTAAATTCTCATGTGACTAATCCTCTAGAGAGGGATCCTGTTGCTAAAATGGCATTTTGACTGATAAAGAATGTCATACTTTTATGTGCAATCTCCTCCATTCTCTAATTACAGCATAAAATACGTGGCTGTACTGTACAAATTTACTAAATGAATGCAAAAATACTTTATGTTGTATTCTTGACTGCACATGCCCTAATAGCTCATCGGCCTGAGCCCCTGTCAGAACAAAAGATGTCTCAGTAATTAGTGAGAAAAGTGAGCTCCCGCTTTCTGCAGTGCAGAGCGTGCCACTGTGGCTGGGCTACAGATGCAGTGCTGTAGCTTCACCAGCCCTGACCCCTCCTAGGGGGTTTTCCCTGGGTCTTTCTTTCAGTTTTTGTTGTTGCAATTGATTTTCCCAAGAAGATATGTGAAACAGGATAATATTTTATACGCACTGGGTTTAGGGAAGTGTGGTTTTAAGTGCAGCTTCGAAATAAATTTGGGTAGTTTCAAGAGAAATAAAACCCATTTGTATGCTGTGTCCTTAGACACTTTAATTAAGAAGAGAATTCTTCCAGTGATTATGTATTACCAGCTTACTCTTAGGAGAGTGCAAATCTCTTTGGAGTATTTCTTAACTGAAGAGTCAGAATCAAAGAACCTTTGATTTTCTTTTTGCCTTCATCCTGCAAGGAGAAAATTTCTGCTAAGTACAGAGGATGCAATGGCTCAGGTGTTAGCATCCAAATCCAATTGCTTGAATTAGCTCTGTATAATCTCCTTCTGTGGCACCATTGCCATGCAGATGTGTTAAAGATTGTAAAACCACATCAATAAGAACCAGATAAGTACTGAAGAGAAAAATAAGAAAAGTAGCATCATATTTCTGACTTCACCCATATTTAAATGTAGGGTGCATCTGTTTTCCAGTCATCCTACCAATAGTGATGCTTTTCTTGTAATTAGCATTTTTTCATAACTTAGCAATCACATTATAAAGCCCAAGCACATTCGAGAAGCTGTGCCTTCTGCTTTTGTTTTAGCTTGCATTGCTTTTAATGTGTGTAAAAAGTCCCTGACTAATTCTAATATGAAGTAACAGATGTGTTAATATGAAATTCTAGTTGGATTGTTCCCGTGTGTATATTGTTTTGCCTTCATCGCTCTTCATAACTCATATTAAAAACTTTTACTTAGATGCCACTGCAATGACACTTTGGACACAAACTCACGAAGTCTACTAGTGTTCATAGCTGTACTTGACAACTCTGAAGAAGCAGATGCAAGAGCTGGTATTTTATAGGGAGGAAAAGGCATTGCCATCGCACACCACCTCCGCAGCGCAGTCCCACTGCTCATTTTATTCATGCACCCTCCTTCTCCCTTTCTCACCTACTCTGTTTACTTTGAGGGGGTTTTTAATTTCCCCAAGGGTTGCACCCCTGCTTAGTGCAACACTTCTAGCAGAGAGAGCAGCGTGGTGGATCTCTGTGGTCTATCACGAATATCGGGAATTAGATATACCTTGAAAGAGAGATTTGTAAATGTGATCCCCTAACCTCGACACATTACTGTAAGAAGTCAGGATTGCGGCAGGCACATTTGTGGTTGGTGCAAGCACTCTGCTGCTTTTGATGACCTTGTCGATGTCCATGCCTTTACTACGTAATATTGTATTTCAGGCATGGTATAGGAAAGTTTTGAGTTAGTTGCGTTGGACAATCAGCTCAATTATATAATGGAACTTGCCGATGAGAAAGCTGAAACCTGGCATTACTGATGTATGTGTTTTAGAGGCAACTTGAGCTATGTTGCCAGGATTTATAACAACAGGGTCCTATTGAAGTTCTCAGGAGGATAATTCATGTAATGTGTCTTTTTGCTTCGCAGCACAGCAATGGCTTGATTCATGACCTCATATTTTATTCCGCTGCAATTCTAGCAGAGTAACAAATGGGTTCTGTGACTTTGTCTTGTGCCTCTAGCAATGGCTTTTGTTTGTTTCTTTGCTTTTGCTGAGGGCAGTTAATATCACCCTCTGCTCATTTGGGCAACCTACTGCTTGTGTCCTTCTCTCATGCACCATTCCTGCTAAGCTTATCTCTTGCTTTATTTCTCACCACACTGCTGCTCTGTCTTCCTGGTGCCCTCCTGTTTGCCAGCTGGGATTCTGGGGTATTTGGGGGACGGCAGCAGGAGAAATGATAGGGCAGCCACAGGGGCTGCTTGTGAGCTAGGCTCTGCGGCTGGCCTGCCACAACCCTTGGTGTACAACATGAAACGGAGCTGTCAGCAGGCTGGGAAGGGAATACCCATTGAAGCAAATCAGCCAGCTATCACCTTGTGACAATTGATAGGAGAACACGAGACAGATATCCTGCTCTGAAAGGTTACTCAAACAAAAATCCCTTGTTCCTGTTTCCCCATTGACACAATCTGAGAAAAGAGAGACACAGCAGAGTGTCTCCCTCACAGCTGAGAGAGTCTTTTCAGGAAGGGTCTGTGAGCTCTGTGTTTGGGAAACATTGAGCTGCCTTTTTTTTTCCCCCTTCACAAAGCCCGAACTATCTCTTGATAATGTTGTGTGGCATCTGCATTGCTTCTTGCTCTGATACCTGGCCAGGGTTTTGGAATTAAAATTAATTTAGTTATAGTGCCACTGCACTTTATGAGCAAAGGAGTCATCATAATTAGCCTCATGTCCTGCCACCTCTGTAACGCTACACAGGCCAGTTCAGTGGGTATGCAGTGGATGGAATTTCTTTGATACTGAAGTTTTATACACACTCAGAGTGGTGGAATTTGCTTACTTGGACAAATCTGTTAAAAAAGATGAAACGCTGCTGTTTCCTGAGAAGAACGTCAACAGAAGTTCACCACTGATGTGGACAGGATTCAGTGTCTGCCTGCACAGAAAGGCTCGCTCTCCTACCTCACTAGGAGATAATGCAAAAAAGATTTCATTCTCACCCAAAGAAGGGAATATTTTGCATTTCAGCAAACCAAAACAAAGTCTGGTCCGTTTTTCTTTGACCAGTGATGGAAATCTTTTCAAGCAAGCGGTCTATTCCATTTACCAGTAACAGAAGTCTGTCACGGCAGGCAGAGGGGTGGGTAGAAATTGCTGTAGTGGTAAGGTTTAAATGCAAGGGTCAAACTGTGAGCATAAAAATTGTGTAGAGAATTACCTTTTTAAATTTGATTGCCCTTTGCCATTTTACCTAAGATCCCTTTTAACTACAGAGCTATCTCACTTGCCTTGCTTTAGAATTCTACAGTTCTTTTAGTATATACAAACTAATCTTACAGGCATCCCACCTTTTTTCATTATAAAGCACAAAAGCGGTTCACATTCTTGAGAAGGGCATTTTATGCAGTGTTTCACCAGGAATCGCTCATTTAACTTTGTAAGTCAACCTTTGTAAGGCCCTGTTTAGTGACCCTCCTTCAGATAAAGCGAATAAATGCAGCTCCCTCTGTCCTTTCTGTTTTGCTTCAAATGCCAGCCAGAAAGAAACATACTGGTGTACTCCCACGCAAAAGGTTTTGAAAGTGAATCCAGCCTTTGTTAGCCTGAGAAATCATGGAAGGCTGTTGGAATTTAGATATTCTGGCACTGGCTGTCACTAAGCCACCAGCCTGACTCAGTGAATAAAACCTGAAAAGTTATGCAGGTTTTTTGTTTGTTTGTTTTTGTGGTGTGGTGTTTTTTTTTTTTTTCTTGAAGGGAGGAAAATAAATACCACTACAATTTTCATTTCTTGGGAGATGCAAGCAGTCACCTTTTCAGGGGAAAATGACCACGGGAAAGGGAAACAATGGAATCACTATTTAAAACAGCATGAGGGACACTTTCACTCTGGTGAAAGGAAAGGAGAGAATGTAAAATCGAAAAGAAGGATTTTATCTCTGGTCCAGTGCTGAGCACTAACTGCAGATGAGGATAGAAAGGAATGCAGCTTTTTCAGATCCATGCAGCACAGCAGCTCCCCAGCCATGTGGCTGGTGTGGAGCACATGGATCAGGGGGACTTCATGTTCTCAGCAGCGTTGGAAGGAATTTGTGGAAGACAACAGCAATTGCAGCTGAGCTGTCATATGCCCTTTGCAAAGCTGAGGCAAAGTAAGAGCTCTGCAGACTTTGGTGTGTGCACTGATGCAGATGACATTGGTGAGAGGAGAGATGACAGAAGCCCTCGGCTTCTAGATGGGTGCAGGACTGTAGCAGACGGGATCTCCAGTGCTTGCCTGCCCACAAACGGGTAGTATTGGGAGGGGAAGAGGAATGTGAGGTATGCAGGGAAGACTGGAGAGGGAAAAGAATGTCAGCATGGAGCACGCACTGGCCTATTCCTTCCAGAGATACTGTCAAAGGCTTATTCATTTCCCAAACAAACAAACCAGTCTAACAGTCGTGCTCGCAGACTACACGCCTTTATTTTCCCCTCCAGCACTGAATCTTTTTAATAAATGGGTTAAAAAATACAAGCTTGCTTCCAGACGTGTGGCGTGCATGCCATTCAACCTACTGATGCCAAAAAGAGGGTTTTTTTGTTTTTCTTAAGAAAAACAGAAATAGCACCACTATGGAGACTGCAAAAGGCTTCTGTTCTCTCTGGTTCACAGTTGTGCAGATGAAATATGATAAATGTGATAGAGGGAGGTTGCTCAAGAGGAAATGTATGTTTAGTTATCACAGCTCATTTAAGATTAAAGGAATCCAGAATTGGAACCGGAATTGTCTCAGATGAGAAACTTGGGCACAAAGCTTAGGCATGTTAAGCTTTTCATGCAGTTGTAAGAAGTCATAGTGCTGGCATCCAAAACCGCAGATCTTTACCTGAACTTTCTACTTGAACTTTCCCCAGTTCGGGTGAAACTCCAGAGCTGAGATTTTATCCACGCAGATCATCTTACATTATGCCACCGGGTATTAAAATTGTGAATTAAGTAAGGTTTTTCTTTTCTTTTGTTTGTTTGGTTGGTTGGTTTGGTTTTGGGTTGGGTTGTGGGGATTTTTGTTTGTTTGGTTGGTTTTTTTTTTGGTGGAGGTCAACCAGCACATCCCAGCACTATGATCCCAGTTTGGAAACACACCAGGCTCTTTTGAATACCTGTGTCCTACATACTGGGTTTGTAGGAACAAAGTCCTGACTCAAATAGCACATAACCCACATGCAAAGGAGTTTCTTCATGAAAGCACGAGTGTGAGTGTGGACAATTAAGTAGGAAACAGTGGTCTGGAGTAAAAAGGTTCACTTTCCTGTGACATCATGTTTGCTGTCTAGAAAGATAAGGTTTTGTAGACTAGCATCAGTAAGTTTTTTCTGAGGAGATGTGATTTCTCTTACCTGTGCACATGCACACGCGGAGTAATATGCACAAAACCCACACCCAGAAGCTTTCTCTGGAACACAGCAGTGCACAGCTCTGCTCTTTCCAGTCTCTGTGCCCTGCTCCTGTCTACTTTTCCTACTGCCTCTCCTTCCCCTCCTCCTGCTTTCCCAGTCCTGCAGTTGGCAGGGTGGAGAGCCCCAATTCAAAGAACATATGGTAGCACTTCCCTTTGAACTTGTGTGGAAGGAGGTTGCACAGAAACATGAAGCTTCAAAATGGTGTATGGAGAGGAGTGTTGAAGCCCTTACACATCTATTAGATAGATTTAAAATACTGCATCAAAATCCTTGAAATCCCATGGACCCTCTATGCAGAGCATTTCTGTGTCTTACCTGTATCTCAGGGAGTCAAGACGGAAGAAAATTTTGTCTAAATACTCTCTCTTCCCTCCTGATTTGCAAAATGCACACTATTTAATGTGGAAAACCATCAAAACTTACCCTAAAATAAAATCTCTCCTTACTGTAATTTGTCCATCAGTTTTACACATCATCCAAGGAATTGTCCTGTGACTGGACTAGCCAACTGTGTCCATTTTGCATGCAAAGCTTGTTATATTTGTTCTCTCTGTTTTTAGGAACCTTTTGTAGCATATCTCCCACACTTCTTTTAGCAGAAGTAATTTGCAGTTGTTATACTTTATATCTTCATGCTTTCCCTGTCCCCATCTCTCAGCAGCAACTCTTTCAAACCAAAAGCATTTCACTCTGGTAAGGCCATCAGCTCAGTAGTTGTTCATTAGCCAGCAGCCAGTTTTTTTCCAGTGGGAGGAGAAGCAAAAATAAGAATTGAATGAAATGCAAGTTTGGGATTTAAAAAAAATTCATTCCAAAGGGGAAAGTTCTGTTTTGGCTTTACCATCAATCTTCCCATGAAATTTCACCTTGGAGGTGTTTTGAAGCTTGAGGAATTTCAAGGAAATTTCCTTTTTTTTGGAGGTGTTTGAAGGGAAGTTATAAGGACAGCGATCATCTTTTCTCCCTTTTGTCTCAACCAGATTTGTGGAGGTCAGTTGATATCCATAACAACAGAGAACAGCATGTGAAATGTCTCACACTGTCTACTTATTTTTCTCTTCTTTGGGTGTTGGTGTTTAGGCTCTCATCTCGTACTCAGTGAAAATTTGCATCTCCACAAAACTGCCAAAAATGGTTATCTTTGCTGCCATCTAAGTCTGTTTATGGTCTACTCTCCCCAATCATTCTTTAAAGGAAAATGACTGATTTCCAAACCCCTCCTTCTCTTCTGTTATTTTTAACAAGCATTTCAGTCTGATGTCATTTAAAGAAAAGATCATTTCTCTACTGTGTGTTGCAGGACTCTTAGGAAACAATACTAGAAGAGAAGGAACGTGGGAAATCTGTTCACTCTCTTTTCCATTGCTGTAGTTTGCAAACTCTGAATGCTTCCAGCAGTGGGGTAGCCAGAGATGGGGTGAAAAGGACAGAGCATGTACCCACTGGCAAAGCTTTCCTCAACTTCACTGGGACCAGGATTTGGCCCACACCCTGTAGCATCCCAAGCCTTAAGCTAAGGACTTAACCAGGGGAGGTTTAGGTTAGATATTAGGAAGAAGTTCTTTACAGAGAGGGTAATCAGCCATTGGAATGGGCTGCCCAGGCAAGTGGTGGATTCTCCGTCCCTGAAGGTTTTTAAGATGAGACTGGACGTGGCACTTATTGCCATGGTGAGGTAACCGCGGTGGTAGTGGATCAAGGGTTGGACTTGATGATCTCAGAGGTCCTTTCCAACTCATCTGATTCTGTGATTCTGTGACTTAAATGGCTCCTTGTAGTAGACGGTCTCTGTTGAGAGAGGCAGCACTTGCAGATAACTTGACTCTCACGAGTATCTGCCACAGTAATTTTTCTGCTTGCTTCAGTCTGGACACTTTCACTTGCAGAGCTGATTGAAGCACAAGTCTTGGGATCACATGAAAGGAAGTCTCCACACAAGTCTTTGCTGACCTCTCTTTCAACACCTCTCTTCTCTTCTTTGTCTGCCCTTTCCCTCACATCCCAGCTGACTCATGGTGTTTACTCCTGAAGCGTAATGAGAGCTTGAGTCATAAGAATTGAGACGAGGATTTGACACCTCACATCCTCAGAGTTCAGCCCTGTCTGGGAGCTCTAAAGATCTGTCTCCATGTGTACTTACAACTTTTGAGGAGGGGCTTAGCTCATTTGTTGTGTCATAAGCTCATGGAGTATGTACATCTGGAAGCCATGAGTCAGGGTACTGGAGAGGCTCTCCTTTATCTTCAAAGTGTTGAGGTAGAGTGTTTTGGCTCTGGCTCCCTAGACCGTAAGTAGGCACTGTAAAAGGACCTTAGTCGTGCTTTCCGAAGTAAGTCGCTGTAGCACCGTAGTGAGCGCAGCTGCTGTGGGATGGATGGGTCCAGAGTAGCTCCTGCAGAGGTTGTTGCTTCCAGTGAAAGACCATGGTATGGCTGAGTGTTTGTCCAAAAAGAAGACCACGAAGGATGTATGTATGCATGCAATCCCCTCTCCTTGGAACATAAGCAGTGGTCTAGCATGACTGTCTAGTGGTGTAAACACTGGCTAAGGCATGTGAAAGTCAAAGATGTGCTGAAAGGGCAGGCTATATGTGTAGATAGCATCAAAAGGTTTGGACTAAAGCCAGTGGCATAGGCTCCTTAGACTGTTCTTACTATTTCATTTTCCTTATTTCTCAGAGATGGATATTCTGGTGCAGAGATCAAAAGTGGGATAGCATAAGGAATGCAAGGTTCCAAATGCTGACTCCTGACCTAAGCACATGGGTGAGAGAAGTTTGTCAGACCAAGAGGCTTTTATAGGAGCTGGAACCACTGTGGGGAGGAATGGAGGGAGACTTTCCTTAAATTTGTGGGGAAAGGGAAGGAGGGCAAGAAAAGGGAGATGGATAGAGAAATAGACTATTATTAATCAAAATAATGAGAGTGAAATAGTCAGCAGCATCAGGGATACAAAGCACCCCACACCTTATGTGGATCAGTACAGATTATGGCCTTTTCTATCTTTTGAGAAATCTGTTCCACTCGTTACTTTGATATTTAAAACATTCTGCACTTGATAAATAACAAAAAACATGGTCCTTAAAGACTGAACCACATTCTGGTAGCAGCCAAGATAACTTTATGAAGACAGACAAACTTGTGTTAAATTAAAAAAAATATATATCACGCTAGAAAGTTATGTAAGATTCTATTTTAAAATCATCTGGTCCTAATTTACTAAATTTACTGCCTCAGAGCTAATGCCAAACTGCTACATTTGATTTATAGAAATACTTTAGCACATTTTTCCATCAGGCTATTGTAGAGTTTTTTATTATAGTTAAAAATGCAGACTTCTTTAAAGGAAAGGAACATTTTTGAAGAGCTTATTGATAGTTTCTCACAGGATGCCAGGAGACATGCAGATAGTAAACAATGCTGTATGCTTAGGAACATTCCACTCGATTTTCAACTCCTTCACCATCTTTTTTTTTCTTTGTAATTGGACGAAGTGATCCATCTGGTAAATGGATATTTGAAAATGTCCAGTTTGTGCCAAACCACTTTTCTTAAGCACAGACTACATTTTTTTCAGGCAAATATTTAAACAGCAGCCGTACTGTGATGCATTGCTAACCATTAAAAAAACACACACAAAACCCAGACAGCGGGCAGGGGGGAGTCAGGGTGGAAGAAAGCTTAACAAATATTCCATTAAAAATCTATCTAAAAATATCATGCTAAACAAGCCTCCTTTTTCCCCTTTCTCTCCCTGACTAGTTTCCAAATGGGAAATGACTGGTAAGGAGTAGAGAACCTATGCTCGGTGTTCAGCAAAGCGACTCAACGTGTGCTTAACTTTATGCACGTGCTCAAGTCCTTCCTTAGTCATTTGTGTGTCTGTGCTTCACTGAACTGGGTCCTTGATAACTCTTTTCTGCTTGTGCAACAAAATTGTATTCAGAGGAGCTAATCTTTCAATCTTTTTGAGAAGTTATGGTGCTTTTTTTCTCCTGCATCCAACTTATCCACAAAGTTTGAATCATGTGCATTGAGTTCTCAGATTTATGGATATTGGAGAGAGCTCTGGTTCAGGCCCTTCTCCAGTTTTTATTCATCTCAGTGTACTGATCTTTGGAACCCAGAAGTGCCTAAAAAAGCCCAAGCAGAGGGAACTTTTATGGTATTTACAGCTTGAGCTGAAGCAGGTGGTATGAGACATCCCCTCTTCTTCTGTGGTAAACTCAGACTAATTCGGATCTCATCTAGAAGTCATGCTGATAATTCTTTTTAAAAAGTCCCCATGCAGTTACCCAAAGCTGACATTGCCTGATTTAATTTTGATACCTCTGTTTCCTTGTCCATCTCTACAACTGCTCTCTGTTGAGTCTGAGATTCAAATTCAGGGTCTCCTGAAGTCATGCAATCAACTAATGAACTTCAAGGACTTTTAACTTAAGCCCTCTTTTGAGTCCATAAACTCTCTCCCATTTTCAAGCTCAAATCTCTAATTTTGCAACTGAAGGGAGTGATATTTTTTGCCTTGATGCAGCAAGACATCAGACTCTTAATGCCAGCTTCAAAAAAGCATCAATGCTCTTAAAGTGTCTGGTCTCAGTATTTCCAGATCAGCTGGGTTTGCACAGCTATTGCTTCAGTAAAAGAATAAGAGGCTGCAATCCTGGTCCTATCAAAGCTGACTAAGTGTGGCTGTGACTCCACTGTGTCATCAGTTCAGTGTCAAGATAGAGAAGACTTTGTCAGCTATCACACTTTTACACTGCCAAGAAAAAAATTCATGTCCATTGTGTAGCCATGAATGCCTTGCCAATCTGCTGGTTTGTAACATCCCAAGATTTTAGGGCATTTCGGTTTTGTGAAATAGGTTACTAAGCTGTTGTGGGGTTTGTAGTTGCTGCTATGGTTGTTGTTGAAGGACAGTCAGAAAGGGGCACTGGGTTTGTTGCCCAATGTGAAAGGCTCCAGGCTGAGAAAATTTCCCTGCAGCTAATCAAGTACAAACTTACTGAATCTTCCCAAATGCTTCTGTGATACAGGTGCATGAGAGCCTCTCATGAAGAAATGGATTGATATGAAAGGCAAGGAGGGTAAAAAGGTCGCAGCTAGGAAAAGAAATGATTCAGCACTAGTTTTTGAGGACTGGCATTTGTGTTTGCAGGTCAAAGTCAGTGTAAATTTGTAAATATTCTTCTGTGTTCTGCTCTGGAAAGGAGATCACACCGCAAGACAAGCAAAGAGCTTAAGTCTAAATTTAATTTGACACACCATGAAAACGAGACAATTGTGTGCTAGCTGGTTGAGGTCCAGAGATGTCACCTCACATTATTGTCATTTGTTGAGTGGTTGCCAACGTTTGTCAGTTTTCACAGCCCCATCAATATAGAAGAATATTTCTGGGGCTTCTCATCAGCCTGAGGAAGAGTGGAGCTTTGTTTTTCGGGAGCTAATCCCCTTAAACCACTTCCTCTTCCCATTGGAGTGAGGTTTTCTTAATGCCTTTTTGTGTGTTTTGTTTTGTTTTGGTTTAATGACCAGTGTTCTTGGGGCTGTTTCCAGGTCTCCCTGAAAGGTCAGGTCTGCTTTTTTCTTTGCTTGCCATTCATATGGTGAGTAGCAAGTGCTCCTCCTGCCCCCTTCCCTCAGGCTTTGAGGCTGCTCTCTTTCTGACCTCAGTTCTCATCTTTGAGGATGATAGTAGATATTTCATCATTTCAGTCTTTAGAGAAATGAAACATTTTCTTAAAAACTTGTGAATTTGTGACACTTTTTGCCATTTGTCACTACTTCACCCAAATATCTGGACAAGTAAAAAGTTCATCTGCGTATTTCAGCCTTTTCTTTGCATGGCGATACAATGAAAGACATATGATGTAGAAGAGGAATTTTGCCACCTTAAACTCTGGACAGCTTTCAGCTGTGCTTTAATGTTTGTCTTTGTTGTTTTCTCTTGCAGGGTTTGTTCTGCATTTCAGAAAATGAAAACAAACATGTGTGTGGCCTGTTTATATAGTCATGGTTATAGATTTCAGATTTTGTGTGAGCAGGTGTCCCCAGATAATCTACAATATATCAGGCATGCCATTTTTAAAGATATGTATGATATAATCACTTCATTAAACTACTCATACATCCTAAAGACTGTGCCTGTCTTTGGTTCAAGATCTTGGTGGTGTTGAGAACCCAGAAGCTGCGCTGAAGCTGCTTAGTTTTATGAGTGATTAATGTCTCTTGACACCAGTTGATAAAACTTATGTTGAAGTAGCTGGCAGTTGCATTCATATGTGTAGGCTAATAATTCTGACTAACTCCGTGTAGAAGGGGCTGCTGTACCTTCACTGGATCTCCTCTGCAATATCCTTGCCTGTGTTGTAGTGCTACAGGTAGCACCTAGCTGGATTTCTCTTGCTCTATGGCCTTTGTCATCCTTCTCGTCAAAAATCAGAGTGGTTTGGATGTTTGGTTCACTTAGGCATGTGAATGTTGAGGGCTAGGCTTTCAAAAGTAAGTGTGGGTCCATCAGGGATGGGACTGGGTTGCCTGCGCATGGAGTCTATGGACAGGTCTGTCTTGGGGTACCCCAGCTGACATACAGTTGCAGCTCCAGGAAGACAGCAGTATTCCATAGGTCCAAATACATTATATTCACCCTTGCATGGATGCCTGAGAACTGGGGGCCTGAGCCTTTTGAATCCAGCCCCTGAATGTTTATTGGGATCCTGGCCAAGATCTCTGAACACCCTGGCTCAGCAAAGCTGAGCTGGGATTTCAGACCTGCATCTCACTGTCCTCAAATCGTTTCTTCTGGCAAGAAACAGCCAGCCAGAGGAGAAAACACATAAAATAATAATCATCACATCTTCAAAATACGTTTGAGCTGTTTCCAGGTAAAATTTTCATCCAGGAATTCTAGGAGCAGAAAAGATTTGGTAGTCAGTAGTAGTAGAAAAATCTGGACCAATTTCTGGTTCCAGGTTCAGCCAAGTGAAAATTCATCCATTGTGAAATTGTCACAGCCTGCTTGCTTAGGCGACCATGACCTCTGCCACTTTGATCCTGTAAATACAAAGTGGCCTCTTCCCTGGTCCAGCAAGGAACAGAAAATGATTCATTGCAGTCAAGCAAGGCAGTGCTCAAAGTGGTCAGTTAAGTTTTTCCCAGGGCTTCTGAAAAGTCTGCTCATGTAATGGAATGCACACACAAGGCAAAAATACCACAGAGGGAAACTACTCTTTCCAGTTTTCTGTTTCACCTAATTTGTGCCATACATAAAAGACCCTTAAATCCATTACTGACTGATTCACTAACTTACGCATCAAAATCCTGACCTGTGCCCCACTAGTCTACCTACTGTCGCTGCAACAACAAAATGGGTCTTTCTGGTTTTATAAAGTGAAGTCACATCTCACACTGAGAGTTTCTAGGTCATACCCTTACATTCAGAAAGGATGTGGTTTTCCTGTTCTGTAGCTTGCAATACAAAGCTGCACCAAAATGGACTCAGAAAGCTTGCTGTGTAGTGCCAGCTGTGATCAGTGCATCACAAAGAGGTGAAATCCACTGTTTTAGTCCTCTGAACTGCAGTTGGTCTACTGGGAAGGCTAGACTCAGGTTTAGCTTCCACACTGGGTACAGCAGGACATTAACCAGAAGGACAGGAGGACAAATGGAAATATGCAGCACGATGATTCTTACCCAAATGCTCAGTACCACAGACCCTTACTTACTCTTTGCTTTGGCTTCTGCTCAAACTGAAGGTGCCACCACAATAAATCTTGACTCTTTCATCCTCTGTGGCAGTCATCTAACTACACTCTGAATCCTGGCTTGTCTCCATACCCACAAGGCCGCCCTGTACAAGGAATCCTTATATGCCATGTTTTTGGTTGCCAAGCATCTACAAAGTCCTGACCAGTGCTTAAGACTGAGCCCTCTGGAGCCTGCACAGGGCTTCACTGTGCTTCCAGGAGCTACTTTCTGCAACCAGCTCTCACTGAGTTGTGAGAGGCTTAGCAGAGCTCCCAGGGGCGTGGAAGAAATGTAGGTGGGGACATCTGCTCCTTAAACCAAATGATCGGGAAAAACAAATGCAGTGGTTCTCCTGAATCTTCTTCCAGAAGGGCTAGTTTCTAGGAACACAGGGCTAGTTCAGCAGGGACTAGCTGTGCTACTGGAGAAGCTTGATTCCTTTGGTCAACCCAATCCTGCTAGATGTTGTAACACAGAAAAGAAGACTATCTTTCCTTTTTTGCCAGCAGGCAGTCATCGTTCATCGTCAGTGCAGTTATATTTTTGGGAAGGGATACACTCTTTGCTGGGAGCTCAGCAGTCTTTTGGTGCTTATACATGAAGACCAAAGGTTCTCTGTCCTCCTTCCTGATAGATTTGCTAATAAATTGAGAAGAAAAAGAGTTTGCCACATTAATGATATTCCTGCATTCACTGGTAAACAGTGGAGCCTCTGTCCTCAGCTGGGTGCTGAGGATAGCCCTGACGTAACCAGGAAATATGCACAGCTGTACAACTAAAACATCCACCAACATCCTGTGGCCATTTGACAAACTCACTGCTGGTGGGCAGAGGGCCAGTACCTGCCTCTTGATAGATCTATGGCAGCACCACGTTTGGCAGAACTGGAACTGCTGAATGTACTCAGCACAGAGTTATTTACTGCTAGCACTGAAACCAAGTCTCCATCTTTCTTCTCCTTTAGAGAACAAAGGAGAAAAAAAAAGCTTTAAAATCTAAAATCCCCCAAACCCATGGTTTGAAACTGAGATTATTGCATAATTCCTGGTCTCTGACACCATAATGAAAAAAAAACACAACCCTTCTCTAAAACCACCACCGAGGTACAAATCATGATTTTGTTTCAAGGAAGAGTTGATATTAAAATAACAAGACCAATTATATGTATTACAATTTAATAATCTTTCAGACCATCTCATTTATGCTGAAGTGGTTTCTCTTTTTCTCAAAAGAAAATATGTAGAGCATAATCATCATACGTAGGTTGGGTTCTTTTTACCATAAGTATGTTTTGAGTGTGAAATGTGGGCTTCAAAACCATTTACTTTTGGTCTTGATTAAATCTGGATTCTAATGAGTTGCACAATGATGTCAAAATGGCTCCTGGCCTAAGCATCTCATCATTCTCCTGGTATGGCTGGAGACCGCACGGGGTGACTTAAGAGACAATAGTTGCTAGTGGATCTCATATAGAAGATATTACTGCAAAATTTCAGCCCATACTGAAAAAAACCTCCAAGCTGAGTCAAGGTAGACATGGTAGTATGGAGACTGCGAAAGCAAAGGGCCAGCTCAGGGCATGCTTGCACTAACCCAGAGGAACTAAATACATTCTCCAGCTCTTCGTTAGTTTGTTTGTGGGGTTTTTTTGTTAAACACAGCCTCAGGTCTGCTGAATCATTCATAACATTCAAAAACAGAGAGCTCCTAAAATCTTGCATTAGTTGAATTTTCATGGTGGATATTACAAATCTACCCATGGCACCATGCAATGTTTATATCTAATCTGATATTTACAGCCCTGTTCTGCGACTGTGTAGCTTCTTCCTGGAACACCAAAAGAGCTTCAAGGGGGCTCCCACTCATGGGTGGATCTTGTGGTTATTCAGCCAGGCCCCCAGCTTAACAGCAAGACTTTTGATGTCCTAATGTGTGAGCATGTCTCTTCTCTCTAATAGAATCCCCTAAATTCAAAGAGTACTAAACACAGGTGAAAATGGCCCTGAACCCTTCTACCAAACCAGCAGTATTGTTCCATATTTGTGCTCTAGTAAGTGTTTCTAATAATGTGAAGCCTCCCCGATTCTATGTACATTTAGCTGCATTTTGTTCTGCTAATAGTGTAATTTATTTCAAACAGAACAAAGGTTGCCAGGGGAACTGGATGCTCTTCCCTTTGAAGACCACTCTCAGAATCTGCTCCAGGTCCTTCTTGTCTCTGCGTATTTTTGGAATACTTACATTTCAAATTGTTCCTACCAGCCTGGCATGCAAATATCTCATGGTGATGACTGCAGCTGCTCTTGTAGAAGTTTTACAGAAGTTCATAGGCCAGATTATTAAAAATATCTCTAGGGGAGAATTCTACTTCATCTGTGAGGCATCATAACTGAGTTCAATTATACTACTCATTGATCGAGTTGCTTTCAGTCAGAATAATAAAATATGGGGTTCTGTACCTTTTTAAAAAAAGGTAGCTACTTTCAGTACTTCCTAATAGATAATGGATATTAAAATGCCTTCGGGTGTGCAGATTATTTCCACATGTAAAGATACTCATCTTACACTGTAACCAGTTTACAACTAATATGGTAAAAGATTTCTCTGGTTTTTAAATACCATATATGCACCTCAACGCAGTCAGTAAGTACTGACTGCATGCTTCATTCAAAGCACTGGTATCGTCTTTCTTTACTCATGTTAGGTAATATTCATCTTAAGTTGTCGATCTTTTTTCATATTTCTGTGCAACTGAGAAGTAAATATTCTGGTTGAGAAGCGAAGTAACAAACTCTGACCCAAGCACCGGTGTTGATTAATGTAGTATGTAATTTTGCATCAACCACCTCAAAGAAAAAGGAATGTGAAATCAATTTGTCGCATATTTTTCCTATTTTATGCCATATTACATTGGGAGACCTTATTGCTCTCTACAACTACCTGACAGGAGGTTGTAGCTAGGTGGGGGTTGGCCTCTTCTCTCAGGCAACCAGCAGTAGGACAAGAGGGCACAGTCTTAAGCTCTGCCAGGGGAGGTTAGATATCGGGAAGAAGTTCTTTACGGAGAGAGTGATTGGGCATTGTAGTGGGCTGCTCAGGGATGTGGCGGAGTCACCGTCCCTGGAGGCATTTAAGAAGAGATGGGATGTGGCACTTAGTGCCATGGTCTACTAGGTGGGGTTGTGTTGGGTCAAAGGTTGGACTCGATGACCTCAGAGGTCTTTTCCAACCTGGTTGATTCAGTGATTTTGTGATTATTGAAAGGCTGAGTTGAAGAGTTGGAGATTCCAACTTAAAAGGTACCCTCCTGACTTAGTTCCACTGATTTGTATGAATCAACGCACATCTTCACCAACCAAGGATCTGGCCTTTTGCAATGGCTGTGTGAAATGACCTCTGCTTTCACAGCATTCTTGGCTGCCTATCCATTGATTTGCACTGGATTAAGGTTCAGTGCCTTTCTACTAGATTGCAAGAGATACCACTTCTAATTCATGCTGCTTCCCACCTTTCAATTCCTTCTACTTAGAGAATCAAGAAAAAAACTTCTTTCTTTTCCCTTCTACATTCATTTAGATCTTTGACTTCTGGAGTTGTTGCTAGTCCTCTGCAAAAGGACAAAAATCAGATCAATCAGAAACACAGAGGATTCTGGTAGGAAGCTATCTCTATTCCTTGATGGGATGGGCTTCTGGGTGGCTACTGAGAAAAAGATTGTCCCCCTTATCCCCTTACAGCCTTTTCAAAAGCTGCATCCATGAATATTTCCATCATTGTAGTTCAACATTTAAAGAAACAGTAAATGGATGTGGAGAAATTTAATCTGGTCCCCTTCTGGGTGACTGAACAAAGGAAGATATGGAAATGTCAATATCGTCACCATTTTCCCTCTGTGAGTTTTCTTAAAAGCTGGGGATTTGTTTATTGAAAGTCATTGTTCCCTACCTTCTTGGTCTCCTTCAAAACGTAATTCAGAATTGCAATTTACCTGGCAAAAAATTAGTATTAAGGAACTTAGGAATTTCCCCTTGCCTCTGTAGGTGTTTTTAGAATGGGAAGCCTTCATTTGTTCAATAATATGAACAACTCACATCCAACTGCTCACAGTTTTGTACCTATATTCTGTTGTTCTTCTAGACAGTTTTATAAATGGCTGCTGGTTTAGGACACAAAATTGTTTATTCTTGTTTATCTTAAGATACTTTTTCTATGAACTAGATTAACTTTATATAAATTATTTTCTACTTCACTACTGAAGGAAGCCTTTACAACAAAGGAAAAGGATATTCCTTCTGTTCTGTGCTGTATCTGTGAATATTGTATTTCCTACTAATGTTGTTCTCTTATATTGAAAATGCAGTTGGATGACAGCCTAGCTAGTGTATCAGATTTTTGGTATATGAAATCAAATGAACATAGTATCCTGAGAATGGTGACACAATATCAAATAAATCATGTATATTCAAAACAATCTGTATACTGCAGGTAACAGTCCTGAGGCAGATTAAAAAAAAAAATAGTGCCATGCTTTTTACATGGAATTGTTAAAGTTTTGCTGGTAGAGATTTTAAAATAAAGCCAAATGACTTTTATTTCAATGTAATTATTTAGTTTCTGGGGAGAGAAACAACATGTTTGTATTTTGGGGTATTTCTACCTGATTTCTCTCCTTTTTCTCTCATGTACAAAAGGAGGGTGAAACTTAGGGGTTTCTATTCTGAGGAAGCACCCATTTGCAGTTGTGAAAACAGTACCGATGTGTGAAAGTGCTTTATTCCCTTTGTCTTCTAAGATTATAAAAATATTTTCCTGCATAGTTAAATGACAGAGAATAAAACCTCTGTAATAACTGGAGGGGTTCTCTATTTTTTTTTTTTTAAAAGAAATATAAGCTCTTGATCTACTTCTCCCTCCTCCAGGAGGCACTTGGACCGCTAGGACCTCTCATTCCTCTAGGCCAATATCCTTATGAGCGTCCATCACTGTAAACACCATCCACTAGAAGACTAAAACTTTATTACTCATCATAGTTTTGCTTATAACTGAAGTAGTTTATTAATTCACACGAACAAAACAAGATTAAGGCTCTGTCCCACTACCTAGCAGAGCAGTTCTTGTTCTCTCAGGTAGTGCTGTAAAGGAAGGCGTTGTGAATAAGACCTCGTCTAAAATCCAGGCTGCCATAAAGGAGGTAGCCAGAAGCATTTTCAGGACACCGTAGTTCCTGGAATTCATCCACAGAAATACAATAAAGTATTTTTAAATACATATGAATCTTCCAATTCTTTGGAAATTGGAGCAGCTTGCTTTGAGAATATCCATAAATTAAATATCTCCCAGACCTGCAAACCACATCTGTTGCCAGAGCTTAATCCCAAACACCAAAAATGCAGAAAAAGCTGTTTCATAAAATGTGCAGGGATACTGTTAGGTGCAGATAGATCATCTCCTTTTGCAAAGTCCCCGACAAATCCCCAACATTTTCAATATGCAAAATCAGCTTGCAGCTGCGTAACTGCTACAAAGGGGATTTCTGCACAGCAAAGAGATGGTTTTCTTGGTATTGGTTTATCTACATCAAGGGCTTCACAGGCAATTTGGAATTTCATCTCACTGGGTGAGGCCCTGAATGAGCTACCAGCCTTGGCTCCCTGGTAGTTAAGAGTTGTGAGTTTCTTAGGTTCACATAAATGGTCATCCACAGACATGGTGAAGTTTCTAAGAAATGTACACCCCTTAGGCTTTCATTTCCTTAGGAAACAAGGCACACGCACACCTCGCCCCCACAGGTGCACGCACATACAGATGGGCATTTTGTGGATCGATTTAAGGATCAGTTTGACAAGTTTAATAAACTGTACTGGTCCCTCGGGTGCTGTTTTGTCCTGTGGCACACAGGCTGCACTGGTAACTGACTCTCGGAACTGAACATGTGTGGTTGGTGTAATACTTTCAACATATGTGTTACTGCAAATCTCTGCTTCTTTACATGGTAACCACACTTGTGGGTTTGGGAGTACTTTTGCATAACTTCTATTCATGGAGCTGAAAATCTCTCCTCTGTGTGCATAATCAAATTCTGACTATTAAAATGAGAACCCAACGAAAAAGGTCAGCTTTTAACAGCAATCCGTTATATGAAATATCCTAGTGTTGCTTCCTATTCCCTGCCTAGATAACCATGATGATTTTTAGGTACTTTTGGTCTGTCAGTTAACACATATTCATCATATAGTTTGTGTCTGTATTCAAGTATTTTGAAAGTTGACTTCCTGATTGCTTTTGTGTAATTTACTCTATGTAAGGAAATGAGGGTCAGACTTTTCCATCTGTTTCTCAAGAGTAAGCTCATTCTTCTGTTGCTGCTGGACTGTTTATACTGCGCTGAGGTAGGACCAAGTTAGACTGGTCAACTAATGTTTAGTTCCTCTGATCCTACCAGCAAGTGAAATGTGCAATTCCTCAAGTATTCAGTTGGATAACATTATGAAATCATATATTATTTTTTTACCAGCCAGCAGATAAAATGACAGCTCTCCTTGTGCTCTGGAAGTCATTGTGGTGGCCTCTTTTACAAGTTTTGTCAGCTTAAGTAAAACAAATACCCTACTCATTTGCCTGAGGTCACAAAATAACAACCAGGCATTTAGTGTTGTTATAGGGAACCATAATTATTATCAATTACCAAGTAAGCAAATGTATTTTGTTTACTCAATGGATTTAGTCCTATTTTCATTCCAGTCTAATTAGAAAGCTACATGGTAATCTCCAGCCTCAGGCTTTTCCTACCCATCCTCGACTTATCCCTTCAAAATAAACAAAGAGCTGCCACATCCACAGCAAAGCTCCAAAAGGAGGCCCCATACACAGTGACACAGCATTAAGAGAAGACTTTTTTTTTAGCAATTCCTTTTTATTTTGCTTTGAAAAATTGTTCACTAACTACTAGCTTCATTGGGAAGATTTAGCTTTGAAATGTAATTTTATTATTTCTATACAAAGTTAGTATTTTCTTTCATACATGGTGGGAGAAGAAGGAAATTAACTTGAAGCAAAGACTCATTAGTTGACTATATAACAAAAAATATAAATTCTTTGAGTATAAAGTACTGAAGCAGGTATCTGAATGAGATTATGGGCTCTCTTTTCTCATATGCCTTTCAGAGCATGTTAGATAAACATGTGTGGGGTTAGCTCATAGATATCAGACCCTGCCTCTGGGCTGAAAATGATAGCAGCTGGTCTCACAAGGTCTCTTTCAGCCCCAGTTTTCTAAGATTAATTTCCAGTTATACAGGAGGCTGAGCTGTGTGAGTCACTGAACTTAATCCACTACTTCTAGAAATCAGGGTGCCCACCCAAAGGTAAGAACAGACCCTTCATTTGAGAACTGTGCTGCTGTGGGAAGAGGTAGACCTGGAGATGAGAAGCCACTGGCAGAACCTCCCAGGGTGGAAGCTGGGAGCAATGCTATTCCTAGTGGGTCTTCACCCTGGCCTCCGGCGGGGTATTAGGGCAAGAGTTCCAAGGGAGTCTGCCCACTCTTCCCTAGGGAAAACAAAGAACTGGCTGATCATAAGGTTTGGGACTTTTTCTCCCTGCTGGGACTTGGTGGATATCTCTGAATGTTTGTTGGAAGGCAGCTTGATGCTCAGCTTCCAGGTGAACATCCAGTTTGCTGGATTACTGATCTATCCTCTTACTTCTGTGTTATTCTGCCCCAGTTTAAGTGAGGGAGCAGAGTGGAGCAAGTCCGTGTAGCGAGAGAGTGGGAGGACCACTCCTGGATAACGTGTAACAAAGCAGCTAAGGCGGCCTCCTAGGACTTTGAGAAACCATGGTCAAGCACCAGTTTGTTTCACGTCAGGCAAAGAAACATTTGAGCTCTCTCTTCTGGTGTCCGAGAAATAAGATTTAGCCACTGGCCCTCTTTATAAAAGAGCAGTATAGTCCTCGTAGCCTCTTCTTGTGGCATGTGGTTGTTGTAAACAAGACTGATGTAGGAACAGTATTTAACATGTATTAGGCACAAAAAGCCTAAGAAGCACTTTGGAGCTAAACGAGAGTGAAAACACAGTTCAGTGTCTTCAGGCTGAGGTTCTCAGGCTGCAAACCACAGGCTTCATGCAGAACATGGCAATTAGGCACCACAACCACCCCCACAAATCTCATCCCATCAAACCGTGGTGTGTTTATTTTTATAATTATGGTTATATTTATATTTCAGATGTAAACACAAATAAACCTCTTTGGAAAAAGAAAATATCTCATTGCACAAACAACATTTCTGTCAGGAAGAACGGATCCCATACCATAGAGATGGTCACACCACCTGATGTGCAGCCAGAAGGTATTTGATACCACAGAAATGATGCTTCTGTGAGATTTTGGGTAGTTTAGAACCGAAGTTTCAAGCTTCAGCGAAGGGCAAGTAGGCCCTCATATATATATCCTCATGTTCACCGTTGTGTGTGTGACAGCACATGTGTCTTAGTGGCAGGATGGATGTGTTTCATGGGAGAAGCCAGAGTATCTCACGTCTACTGACAAGGTTAGGTAGCCAGACTCTGGCAAACAGTCAGACTCTGTCTCTCTTTATCATGCTAATATTTCCACTCAGGGATATACAGTGGCTTTAGGACCTCAGGAAGACATGTTTGTGCAAATTACCAAGCAATTCAATGGTATGTGCATTCCAAGGGCTCATAACTCAGGCAGGGGAAAAAAAAAACCAAAAAACAAAAACCAAAAACCAACAACTCAACAAATTGCTCGAAGGAACTTGTTTAGGGTAGCAATTTCCTTGCCATATTTTAGCTCTCTGTCTCCAGCTATTCAGGCTGTCTAAAATAAATCATTGTCTTTTTTCTTCTTCTTTTTTCCGAACAATGGGTGAAGTGTGATCCGTTTGTTTGTGCTCTTTTTTTTTTTTGTTTGTTTTTAATCAATTCTCCTCCCTAAATCCAACCAAAACCTGTGACTGTTTCTTGTTAACAGCTCTGCTCTAAGACCTTAACATGCAAAAACTTTCAGCTGGCTTAAAGTAGTATTTTAACCAGGAGAAGTCAAAATAGCTTAGCTGTTTTACCCACCACTGGAATGTAACACAAGCCATGTAGACAAACCAGGCCTCACATATTAAAAAACATCAATATGAGGTCAGATCCATTCTGCCTTTAGAAGCTGCGGATTTCATCCTATGCTGGAAGGATGTTGAGTCCAGACTCCTGTTAGGTGGCCTCATCCCAGACAGTGGTGAGTCCATAGAAAATCATAACCAGTTGTGGGTTGCGTTTTATTTTTGCCAAAGCTGTATATGTTTCCCTTTGAAGTATTGTTGGTGAGGAGCATGCTTTATTATGCATGGTGTTAACAGCAGTTCAAAATTTTAACTCATTTTTCATATCAAAATAAGAAAAGGTGTCCATGAGAGCTTCAGGCCAGCTTTTAGGCTACAAGCTGCAACTCTTTTTATCTCAAATGAAATAAAGGCACTGCTAGGGAGCATGAGACCAAAAAGATGTTTCTGAGCTAAAAGGCAGGCAGAATAAGCTTGGCTTCTCAACAAGTTGCACTGAATTTGACAAATGAAATTTCCCTAGAAGTGCAGGGGCGGTTGTGAAACTGCCAGTAAATAATTGTCTCCCCAGAGTCTCACACTTTTTCCAGAGGCTATTTTCTCTTTGGACTCCATTCTGCCAGGGACAGTATTTTAAAAGCAAAAACCAGAGCTAAGCATCAGCATTAGAAGTGAGTAGATAATAAAGGTCAAATGTATTTCTTCCAGGAGCTACTGGAATTTATGCCATTGTTTTATCTTTTCTTCCTCCCTTGCGCTTTCCCTCACAGTTGTTACCACTAATGGGTCCAAGACAAGGCCATGAATCTAGACAAACTCGGGAATCATTCCAGAGCTAAACACTGTAGCTGACCACTTTCTCCCCAATGACCCAAAGCCAAACCCAAGCCCCATGCCTGTCATCCTGTACTCTGAAATGCTTGGAGCTGTTTCAGACCTGGATCTGAACTTCATGGCTGATGACCCTCTCTAGTCATCATCTTTCAGTAATCCAAAATATAAAATGCACATCATCATTCATCCCACCAAACCAAATCTGTGCATGAAGCTACTTTTGCCCTCTCAGGGCATTACAAAACCATGAAGTATGTTTCTTGGCTGTTACCAAGCAAAGGAAAAGGGTTCTTTGTCTTATTTCTTGCTGCTTCTGTAAGGGAGGTTCTCTACCCTTTTGGGCTCAGGGATGTAAGGCACTTCAATTTCCAAGCAGGAGGGTCTATCATGACAGTGTGTGTTTTCTGTAAGGATTAGCTGTTGAATTTATTCTTCTGTACCACCCCTTCACTGCTCCTCAGCCGGAATGTTGGCTGGGATGGGCCTGACAATGCAGCTTCTTTTGCTCTGAATCTGAGAGGCAAGAAGTTCAGTGATCATCCAAAGTGTAGGAACGCAGCTTTCCTGCATGGACGCTGTCACTTGTGAGTGACTGAGACTGGCTTGAGGGACCACCTGACCTGAGCTGTTTCCACAGGAGGGTTCCCAGTCAGCAAAACAATCTGTACATCTTACAAACGGCACTCTGAAGGATGCCTACTTCTGAAAACACATCTGTGTCTCTGTGTTGTTAGATGCAATTTTGATCATGCTAGAGATGTTTTGTAAGTGAACTCCTTTCTTCCCTGCATGCAAGGGAAGAGCTAGCTTTCTTTGCATGCAGGTAAAACCAGGTGTACGAACCCCCTGTTTCTGAAGTGCACAGTGGTGTCTTCAAATGGCCAAGAGATGGAAAAGGAAGTGTCCTCCAACTAATTTTCTAGTTTTCTTCTGAAAAACTTGACACCATGTGTTTTGGGCAAAATTAATACCTGCTGCTGTCACAAGAGCAGAGCTGGCATTTCAGCTCCTTAATCTGGTTGCTGGTTTAATTTTCTGGGAAACAAGTCCTGAGCATCACATTCTTCAGCTGATAAAATCAGCAGAACTTTACTACCTTCCCTCATCAGACCATGTCACTGATGTAAATGGAAGTCATTACCATGACAGTTTATGGGAAGAGGATTTAGAGTATTGAGATAATAGAACACTAGTCTTGGCTTTTCCAAGTTTCCTAAGGCTATAAATGCTTGCAGAACTAATGTGAAGAGTGTATTTCCAGTGCAGATGAAGCTGAAGGACTCAATTTTTTGGTACAACTTCTGTTTTCTAGAATCTTAATTAAAACTTCTAAAAATCACTGATAACCCAAATGTCTTGCCACTGCTTTTAGCAGAGGTAATCTACGTGCCTTTCCACAAATCCCTTTTAATTAGCCTCTTTCCCAGGGTGTGCCATGCCAACAGATGAATAATGCATTAATCTTACTGTATTTGCAGCTGATTCTTTATTCTTTCTCTACAGATGGAGTTTTATTTTGAGGCCCCATGAGGTTACAGTTCGCAATCATCCACTGTAAAATCTATTCTCACCCTTAAAGAGTCCAATCACGTTTTGGGGACGACAGGGGGTATGATCTGAAATAAAATATTGCAGATGATATTGCAGAAAACACCACACACAATTGCATACAACATACACAGTGCTGCCAGCAGTCCTGCTGCTTAAGACCAAAAACTCTCTCTCATGAAATCTGAATTTACAAGTTGATTGTAGTGCTATTGAACAAGCTAACAAATGCCATTCCACTGTACGAGCTCACCCAGGAGGCAGTGCTAACACATCCATGAACAATACCAAACGGTGTAGATTGTGACATCAGATAGACTTTTTAGTCTTGAGAAATAAGAATCTATTTATGGTGCTTATTATTGAGGAATAATACAAAGTTGGCCACATGAAAAAACAGTCCCATTGTTGCACTTGATATTCACCATTGTTCTGGGCAGAAGATAGCCATGGGAAAAAAAACTTGGGGGTATTTAGCCAACTAGGTTTGCTAGAAAACATGCCCTGCATAATTTTTACCCCTTGAAAATTTGATCCGAGTTTGCGTCATCAGTCAGATGTTAGATTGAAATGTAACATAACATTAGGGAGGGTCAGCAGAATATTGAGTTTTGTGTTTAAAATATTACCATCTATGTTCTGCATCAACTACATCAGCTGCTATGGATGGCACTATGGAACACCTTTTGCAACTGGTGTCAGTAACTTTGAAAACATTTTCCCTGAAACTTTCTGTTGGGAGGGGAAAGGTAAAGAAATAGGTAAGTACACTTTTGCTGTCTCTGGGCTTTATGAAAGTATAGCTTTGTGGATGGTCATGGGGAGTAAGGATGGCAAGGTTCTGGGCAGCAATTGGTCACATGGATCATGGGGAGCCTGGAAGGACAATTCATCAGTCTCTTTGTTTGAGTTTATCTGTCCCAGTGGTAATCTGGGTACCAGCAGGTATTTGATGGCTTTATGGTGGGCACGGGTTAGAAGCCACTGGAAGGGCTATAAATTTTCAGACCTGAGGAACAGGCTCCCCAGGGAAGTAGTCACAGCAGCAAGCCTGACAGAGTTCAAGAAGCATTTGGACAATGCTCTCAGGCACACGGTATGATTCTTGGGGTGTCCTGTGCAAGGCCTGTCCAGGAGTTGGACTCAATAATCCCTATGGGTCCCTTCCAACTCAGCACACTCTGTCATTTGCTGATATTCTATGTAACTGGTGGAGGTTAGGGAGAAGCTTCTCCTTTGGGAAAGCTGCTCAGTTATTTGTATCTTAGAAAGGCAGCTGGTTTTACACGGATTAGATGGACAGGTAGTTTTTTCAAGTATGGTGGTTCCTATGTACTCCAGCTGTCAGGCTGGGTAGGGAAGCTCTGTCAGATGGTGAAAGCACACTGTGAAAGAGATATGGCATAACTTCTTACAATAGCTCTATAGATACTGTATAGTTATTGCTGAGAATCAAGTCCTACAAGACCCTACCAGTGCTGTCATTTGCTGAAGTCCATGTAAATGGAGAGTATGCCGTACCTTGCAGAATGGGAACCTGGGGCACCTGTACCTTGAGTAGCAAAGGGGAAAAGTCAGGGAACAGGGAATCTGATGCCAAAAAGATGTGAGACAAGCTCCAGAGAAGATTTTCAGCTGTGGTATTTTGCATTGTTTCCTTCCACATTCTGGGAGCCAGTAAAGATTTCTGAAGATATTTGCTTGATAGAACACCCATTGCTTGTTTTAATTAGCTTGGTCTCATTTTTAATAGGCACCAGATGAAAATTTTGAGCGGGATTTTGCATGCGTTTCAGTGTTAATGCAGAAAGATGGGCCTGACAGAGTTCAAGCTTGCATCCCAGTTATTGCAGGTGCAATTCCACGAATCTGGTCTGGTACAGCATAGGGGGAGCAGCAAGACCCAGCCAAATTAAACTGTGTGGGTTGGCGCTGTCTTTAATGTTTCACTTGAAAGACTTAAAACATATAAAAGCCATTTAGGTTCCTTCTTGCTCATCTCTGTTTAAAGCTGCTGAGGTCTTCTGTTAAAAGCAAGTATTGCCTGTAGTGGATAGCTTTTCCATTAAGAGAGGGTTAAAACATGTCAGCAACCTTTGATAACAAACAAACCAAGCTCTACTCTTGTTCTCTCACACAGAGCCTTTAAGACTTATTGACATGCCTGGAGTTGAAAAAAGCCAAAAAATGAGCTGTGATAATGGCTTGTAAACACAGAGTGTAGCCACACCTTGTAATGTCTGCAGGTTAAGGGAACAGATCTGCCAACCTAGACCTACCCCTAAATGCCAGGGAACAAATCGCTGGTAATAAAACACAATGGCTGTTCTCCATCTGCAATCAATTTCTGTTTAACTAATGATGTTAAGTGGAAAATAGCCACAGTCATCTCTTATTAGGTTCTTGAATAAACAATGGCTGTAGCTCAAGTGCTTCATTAACAGGGAGGGAAGCAGCCAGCAGTTCCTTTTCCAGGTGTCTATAGCTGCTAGGGTTTGCATAGCTGTAGGCAGGCAGGGCCCATGTTACTGCCATCATCCTTTGTGTGATGAAGGAAGTGTGCCTCTGTTTACTGCTCGGCTGGATAAATAGGTGTGCTTGTAATCACAAGGTAAGCTCTGCAACCCAGTGAGGAGACTAAAACCTTTGACTATTTGCAGATGGCTTTGGGCTCAACCGTGAAAGAAGTCTGGTGGGATCTGGGAGAAGTTCTGAGCTCTGGGAGGAAATTACTGAGCTATGTTTATCTCAAAGCTCTCATACAGAAACACTGAGACAAGCCACTTTACATGTTTCCTATCTCCCCTTGAGCAGGCTTGGGATGCCAGTGCTAGTGGCATTGCAGTCCCCTTGAGCAGGCCAGCTGCATATGGCTAGGATGTTTTTTCAGGTTCGATAGCAGAGAGAGGTTCAAGATGTAATGTTGGGATCAGGGCCAAAGGCAAAAGTTTTCTAAAGCTGAAGTTGATGATATGACTTTGATTTGTCTTGCCAAAAGCCATACACAGATAACACCTCTCAACTTTTCTAGGTTTAAGGTAATTCTCTCCTTAAGTTAGTTTTTTGTGCCATCTATAAATTACAGAACCCAGCTCTCTTAAAGTGGAAATTCTGTGCTATGTATGCACGCAGGGCTTGGCTGTTCCCTTACATCAAAATGCCATGCCAAATAAATAATCATGAGCATACGGAAATGTCATGAATGAGAGAAGGGAGAAAAAGAATAAAATTAAATAAGGCTCCTTAAAAATATTCTGGGAAATGAACAGACATGGTGAGCAAAGACAGTATAATTTGTAGGCTGATGAGTGAATCTGTTCTTTAGTGGCATTCTAATGCAGCTGATAAGGAACGCATATATTCATGGCACTTAAGTAGATGATAGAGCCTCTTGCTTTAGTATTAAAGCAAATAAAGCTTTAAGATGCTTTCAGCGAGCCCCTTCACTTCTTGCCTGCTCTTTGTTAGTTTAAAGAAAAAGAACAAAAAACAACAACAACAA
>VXAY01003432.1:237897-316350 GCA_013399855.1 Oxyruncus cristatus
CCGCTTTTTGTTAATTTAAAAAAAAAAAAAAAAAAAAAAAAAAAAAAAAAAAAAAAAAAAAAAAACCAGAAGATTTTCTGGAGAAAAATATTTATGTTCATTTGGGGCAACCCAAAGCCTTTCATTTGTTTTTGTTGTGAAAGGCACATGTTTACCCTGGGTCTGAGCCCAGCCTGCAGGTGTGGTGGCTGGTCCTGTCTCCCTGCATGCGCCAGCTCACGTGCGGGCGGCTCTCAGGGTGGCCCTGGGGGTGTCCTGCCTGGCTGCTGAACTGTTTGCATTGCTGAGTGTGTCGTAGAGCCATCTTTATTGGGAAAATCTGAGGTTTTTCTGGCTTAGGTTACATTAGAGAAACTGTGAAAGGGAGGCGCTTTTTGTTCTGGTTTTCTCAATCTGCTTTTCAGACCTAATGGTTTCAGCCAGTTCAAAATTGAGGAAAGTAAAAGGGGTTTCTCCCTGGTGTCTGACCGCTTCTGACCATCAAAGCATTGGTTCCAAGCATTTAATGTTGGCCTGATCTATTCCAGCCCTTTTGTATGTATCTGCATTTAGTTAGCTACTTTGGATACCCACATCTCCAATGGAATAGTAACGGTGCTGGTGCAATTAGGGTTTATGTAAAATAGCCATGCAAAAAAATAGGCTATATATTGGTGCAAAGAGTGTTTACTTTGGTTGTTTCTTAGATGAATCCTGGTGATCCCGATACACCCTGTGGTAACCTCACACAACAGTGAAACAAAACAACTAGAGGCTATCTTTAATCGGCCAAGGTAATATTAAAAAATGTTATGAGAAGTCTCACTAGAAGAGCCCAGCTCTTAACTACCAGGTTGCTCAACAGCTGATAACCATGTCATCTAGATCCCTGCTCTCCCTTCTGCACTTATCCTTCATAACTCAGTGGTACTTTCTCCAGTTGGTCAAGGATGTGTTAATCTATAATGTAAACTTCAGCTAAATCTCAGTATCTCTGTTTCTCTTAACTCTCCAGTTGGCTGGAGGTTGAGATGTGCCTCACTTGCATTTTGTCATACTTGGAAAGGAGGGAGGACTAAGCTGGCTTTAAACCTGTACCTGGCTGCAGTCTAGGAGTTACTGGGTTGGATGCAGGCATAAAACAGAGCAGGCTTAGGCTTTTTTCCATGCTTCGTTTTGTCTGCCAGCATCCCCTGAGGGCTGCTTTATTTTGCATGAGGATTATCAGGAGATGGACTTCACGCTTATGAGTTGTCCCTGAGGCCCTACTGCTGCACTAAAGAACAGCAAATGCAGGAGCTGCTCCCAAGCCAGGCTTCCCTTAGATAAACTGTGGTGAATGCATGTTGATGAAGTAGCTACTTGCACAGCATGTGGGAAACAAATGGAAAGAATATGAAACTCTCTATATAGCTTGTATATTTTCTGCCTCCACTGCAAAGTTAGTCTAAAGCTCTTTATTTTTTTTCTTAAAAATAAATAAATATAAAATCTAAGTACTTGGTATTTTCTTCAAGATCCATTACAAGGTACTCTGTTTTTCTTACTGCTTCATTGGACACTATATCCAGATTTCTCTACGGTGATTTCTAATCCAGAGATCTGTGCATAACATCTCTGTAATTGGGTATATTTCAGGCAGTTGCTGCTTCAGGCCTTTATCCTTCTGTATTTCAAAGGAGATGAAAACAAACCATCTCTGTCAACTGGAGGTAGAGGTTGTAGATGGAAAAATGAATGAAAGTATTATTCATGGCATGAGATGTAGTCCACAAAATCCAGGCTGGGAGAACTGCTGCTCAGCTGAGATGAGTTTTAAAACCTTTAAGGCATCTTGCCTTCCTTGTAAACTAAGGAATTGGGTATAAATATGTTTTACTGCACCTTAAAGTACAAAACAAAACAGATGGTTGAAAGGTACTGTGTTCTCTTGTTAACTCTCACCCTCTTTACAGGGACTTCTAACTCTCCCACTCTTAAGATCTGGGTCGTAATACAGGTATTGGTTGCAGTTTCTCTCCCTCCTTGGCAAGGGGCCTCTCCCCTTGCTAGCCTTTGGTCAGAAAGCTACTCAAGCCTGCTTCAGAACTTTCTGCTGATGCCAAACCTGTGATGGTATTGTCTGGAAACCCTATCAATTACACAGGGTGTATCTCTTCAGCTGGAAGCCGAGGATCTAGTGTGGAAGGTCAGGGCCTGGGGATGAGTTGCTGGACAAGTGTCACTTAGAAGCTCAGTTTACTGTAGTGCAAAGCACTCCAAGATGGCATGTTGGGAGAGGACATCCTCAGGAAGGGCATGTTGTGCTGTCTGCACAAACCAGGTGGATTGGTTTTGTTTTCTGAACTGCAGAAGCAGATAAAGCACTGAGGGCTGAGTTAAAAAAAACAAAATAAAAAACCACAACAAAACAAAAAAACAAAAAAACCCAACAACAACAACAAAAAAACCCCAAACAAACCAAAAAAAAAAACCCAAAACAAACAAACACACACACAAAAAAACCAACGTATTTTTCTCGAAAAAGGAAAAATTAAATGTTGGAATTCTTGCAAAATGTGGGAGCTGGTGGGGCACGGTAGAAACCAGCACATATTCTTGGTTTTGTACTCCAGAAAGTGTATCATAAGCTGGCAGTGCTGAACAGTGGAAAGCTCATAAGGATAAAAAAATTAGTGCTGTGTATTCTGGGGTGCTGCACGTCAAGAGGGTGGTGCTTGATTCAAATATAACTCGACTGGGGGTCATCTGAGCCTGCAGACTTGTTTCAGCTTGTTACTAACTTCTGTGTCTCGTTTCTGCCATCTGCCTCCAGATAAGAAGCTAAGAGGACAACAATTTAGTTATGCAGCTCTCCTGAATCCAAGTGTGGGCTGGATTGTGCACAGAGAGGAAAATGTTGTCTTTGCCCCATTATCGTGCAGGAAGAGCTTAGTCATCTGTTTTTTGGAAGATGCTAGTGTTAGGTACAAGTTATATTTCTCTGGGCAGAAAGGCTGAAATTTATCCTGCCTAGACAAGATGCTGAGCGTGAAGTGTCTTCAGGGGCTTATTGAGTCTAACACCAGATTCTATTGACTGTGGAGACAAGAACCTAGGCTACTTGTCTTTGTTAGGTGAGGTTAGGATGCTAATGCCCCAGATCCTTGGGTGCAGGGCTGGCTGGAGAAATAAAAACCTGTGGCGCTATCATCTGTAAATCCCAAATATGCAGTGGGGGGTTTGCTGGGAGGGGACATCTGCATGGGTGGGCACCGAGACAAATGTGAATGCCCCGTTTTCAGTGACTGAGGATGGAGTGATCCTGTTCCTCTCTTTAATGGGCTGTGAGATGTGTGCATCACCTCCGCTGGGGAGCAACACAAGGCAGAGGCTTCCCTTCCATCACGGTGACTTGGCTTTTTGGGCAAGGTGCAGGGAGGTGGTTTTGATCAGTTCCTGAGAGTAAGAAAAAAGCTGTATCTGAATCCTGCTGTCTCTTACCAGGCACGCTCCAAATGCAAGCAAGCCAAGGTTACTTATTTGACCTCAATTTATACATTCCTAGAGAGAAACGAGGAGGCTTTGCAACTGAGAGTCCTGACTAGAAGAAAGCAAAGTCTGCCACAAACATTTCTCTACCCGTTGTAGTAGCAGGAGAGAAGGGAAAGTTTCTGTTTAGTGGAAGAAATAAAGTGAGTGCAGTTAAAACCTTGCTAAACATAGGGAGATATTTGCTACCTTTCAGCTCCTGCTTGCTCCCTGTGATTTGGCACCAATCCGCTCTGCCCACACAACTTCTTCAGCGGGACTTGGCTTTGCAAAAATCTCCTTAATCCAACACAGAAAGGTTTAATGCAATTGCATCCAGCAAGTCCTATTTCACTTGATTTAAATGAGAAAGTTAAATCTCAGTCTAGACGGAGTGCTCTCTAGCTCCTGTGAATCTTGCACCCTGCAAGCTGTATCATCTATGAGTATGTTTCTCATTTTCCAGACGAGCCCAGGGGATCTGCACCCCCACTCCATAAAATTCCTGTCTGTGCTAAATTGCCTCGTAGTCCTGATTTATACCTCAATAAAACACATCACGAGAAGAAGAAAATGTTTAATTGTATAACTGACATACTTACTCAGGACACATTTTTGGTGGTTATTTATGCACTTATCATCTTTAAAAGGGGTATAAAGAGCCATGACTCATTTACAGTGGGAACGGCTAAGGGTGAGGAAAATAAATGTGGTGAAGGGCAAGGATTAAACCCTAAACTAGTATGGCTTCTGGAAAAGGACCTCTGTTAAAAGATTCATGGAAAAATATGAAGACATGCACGTTGGATTTGAGATCTTAAGGTATTTCAAGAAAACTTTGAGATTCTTCCTGTCCTTTATCAAATGAAGCCAGAAAAAAAACCTTCCACTGGGGCTGTTTGATGCTGCAAGTTGGAAAGTGTTTCTTTTTTTGAAGCAGTAACAAGTGGAAAAAAAATCTTTTATGTTTCTCGTGGAATCATCAATTCCAAGTTCTTATTTGATTTGTTTCACCCAGACCCCTTTCAAAATTGCCTGGTGGTTTTCTTTTAAAATAGTTTTCTCAACAATTAAGACAATGCTAGAGACTGGGACAGCTATGCAAGCCTTGCTTCAGATTTCTTCTGCTAAGTTTCTATTGGCAACCGTGTCCTGCTGACAGAGCACCCTGGCAGCACCTTAAACAAGTGTTCAAGCAGCACATACAAGGTGAGACAACTCCAGGATGATTGGAAACTGGTTCATTACTGGGAGGCCAGTGTGTTTTACTTAATTACATCATAAATGTGCTTCCTTATCTTTCCTATCGCCTCTGTAAGGACATAGTTCCTACAACTGTTCTTTGGGGGTCAAAGCTAAAGAGCAAAGTTGAGATTGCAGTTCAAATCCAATTTGGTATCATTACTGATAAGATGCTTATAATGGCATGGAGTTTGCACTTTGTTCTGCATGATGTAATTCTTGCCTCAAGGGCCATCTAGACTTCAAATGCTGAAGAGTAGGTGTGTGTTAATGTATAGACATGCCGTATGTTTGTGTGTTAGCCAGGCTGACAAAAAGGAGAAATACTTCATTAAATGTGTGGGTCAGCAGCATTCTTAATCTCCTTGTCTTTCACTGTCTAAGCGTTGAGCCTACTTGCCTTACCTGTGGCGTTGCCCTCTGCAGAGAAACTTGGCTGCTGTGGTGCCATGGACCAGCAAACGGGGAGTGTGAAGTCAGGAACCTATGCAGGTTTCAGAGTGGTGGGGTACAAGGCCTCCTAAAATGGCTTACACTGTATGTAGGAGATGCTGAATTTTTCCTGTTGACATCTTGAAATTTCCCTTAAATATGAGAAATGACCAGTGCGATCTTCAAAAGTTCACCTCTAATGGCAACATGGACCAAGTTGCTCATGTCTTTGTAGTTATGTGCTGTACCCAAAAATCTCCTACCCAAATAGGATACTTGAGCTCTCTGAGACACTGTTTGCTAGGGATAAGCCTTCCCCTTCTTTCCTCCTGGCAATATGTTCAGTCAAAATCCATTTACTACCAAGACTTGCAGCATTATCCCTACCCAGGATACCAGCTGTTGCTAGCTTTGGTGCTATGACTTACTGCAAGCGAGCTTAACAAGGAGCACTCTGCCTGGCTTCTGAACAATGTGGGTGTTCAGTCAGCCTCTGAGAAACAGAGTATTTTCTTGCGGAACTGAAAAGAAAGGCAGCTACACTTCTACTAAAACAGCTTTTGACTTTGTAGAAAATGAAACTTACCATTATCCAGTGTTTTTGGCTTCCACCTACAGGATGTTAATTGAAGGAACACAGGAGCTTTGTGCATCAACGATGGTTATCTCCATAGGAAATACAGCATTGTGGTTACGCTGGCTGGTTTTTTGCCTTTCCCAATTGTAGAACTTCTTTTCACTGGCAGGATGTCCTTGTTCCAAATATTTCTTCACAGACCCAAGTACTTTTTTTCCCTCCTCTGAAATAAAAGGTCAATGAAACAGAGATAAGCAATGGATTAAAATGTCTTTCCATTTAATTTTTGTCCTGTCAATTCAAGCAGTTCTATTCCACACAGGGTTTCCCTGCATGCCTCTCCTGATGGTACACAAGACTGTGCTCAGGAAAAAGCTCTGATTCTCTCCAAAATATGATTAAATAACTTTGCCACTGTCAGCGGTATCTGTTTTTAATCAATGGCATGACTTTTCTTATATCCCTGTTAAGATCTAAGGAGTTTTGGTAGGTATCATAAACTGATATATGCTTCATGGCCTTACTTCGCTGCTCCCAATGCATTTATCAGGGAGGCTGATATCCAGAGCTATTCAATAGCTCTGGAATGCTTATTTGCAGCAGATTGTTCATCTGCATATCTGTGGCCTATGTTGCAGCTCTGTGCTGCGGAACCAAAAGGACAAACAGACCTCATGTGGGGTAAAATCATCTACTTTGTAGGCTTCGCCAAATAAGCTTTGAGAGAAATGCAGCTGGTAAATCAAAGCACAACCAAAATCACAATTTTGGTTTGAAAATATAATACCTTAGGAGTTTGAATAGCTCAGCCTTTTAAAAAATAATTTTTGTTACTATTCATACTGGGACAGTGTCTAGAGCAGGACCACCATATGGATTATGCAAATCTAAAACAAAGGGTTGATCTCTACACTGAAGATCATTAATCTAGGTTTAAATTGAGCAGTCATGCTTTCAAAGGTCATTTTGGTTGGTTTTTTTAAGCCTGCTTGTTGTCTTGATAACATAAACAAAACATTGCTGAGGCCCTGCCCTTATTCTGATAAGGGATGCAGAAACCACCATCATGCATGGAATTTGCCTCCTAAGCATTAGGTGTGTGGGTGACTGTGCACTGATGACCTGTTCCTCAATGTGAATTTTCTGAGACACTTCGTGTTTCAAAGACTGACTTGAACTACATGGAAAAAACCCACCAAATGACTCATGGGAGTTGTCAGGAAATAGCTGAGCGAGCTTGTGAGAAAACTGTGAAATAAAGGAATATGCAAAGAGTTTATGCCATGCATGAGGGTGTGAAGTTTTAAATGGGCTTAGGGCACGACTGCAGTAAGCCATAACGTAATCCTTCTAGCATGCGACGTGCAGGATGAGCTAGAGGTTGAGTAGAGTTACTTGGCTTTGGGATCTTTTCTGTTTGCCAGGAGAGTCAGTCTGAAGGAAACCTTGGAAACAGAGCACAGTTACTTTTTTTTCCAGAGCTTGGTAACTTTCACTACTTGTACTTCCAAATCCAGAAAAGTGGTTGTCACAAATGACTCTTTCTCTTGTCTTGTTGGGGGCGGGGGGAGGGTGGGTGTGTGTATGTCTGTGTGTCTCTGAGGTGTGACAGTGGCTGCTGCACTTCAAAATGCTTTCGCTATTCTGTTGGTAGCATGTGGAGAACTCACGAGGCATGACTTCCTTCCTGCCCTAAGTTCTTCTAGACAACATTAATGCTTTGTCCAAAATTATGGAAGACATGACTGCACAAAATGACTGCTACCTTAAAGTATGCTTCTGTCATGGTACTTAACAGCTGCCCCCACTCCCAACCAAGATAGGTTTATAACAAAGGCCCTGAGTAAGCTGCAGGGTCCTTCAGCTGACAGCGAGACTGCTGGTAAAGGTTGCACAGCAGTCTCCTTTCTCTGCTCCCACAAATGAGGAAAACTGATGTCCTGGCAAAGTCTTTTCCTGTCTGTCTGGGTCTTAAGCACAGAAGCAGCACTTTCCAGGAGGAAAAAAAAAATTATTTTTGTGTGCAAAGAGCAGCTGGCTGCTGGTTGTACTTTTTGTTGTTTATTCCCGCATTCTTTATGCCCCCTCAACTTTTAAAAACTTTTTAACAGGTTAAACCCAGTTGCTTACTCCTCATCCAACCTGCAGAGGATTTAAAGAACAGGATCAAAAACCCTGTACATCAAATATATCAAGTATCCTGAAGGATGAAGGGGACAGAAGTGATTTGTTGTCTCAAGCCCAGCATATTTAGCTCAGTATGCATTTGGAACTGTGATCAGACATGGGCCAGAGAGTTTGGCCAGGTGAGAGACAACTTCCGTGGGACTCTTCATGAAAGCAGTATGTACTGCTGAGCTGCAGGACCACTGGTTTCGGCTTCACTTAGTTTATCTCTCTCTGGACTGTGTTTTGTAGTACCTTTAGTGATGACTTTTGCTCTCCTCTTCCCCTTCCTCAGCCTCTGTGGTGTGACCAAATCCTCTGTTTGTGGCCCTTCCCCTTGGAGCAGAGGGCAGGAACTTTACTTCCTTCTGTGTCTTCCCACCCAGCAAACATTTTTTTCTGCGATATGACCCTGAGCAAGGGTGGTCTGTGCCTGTGTTGTCTCCCTTCAGGGAAGTGATGGTCAAACAGCTTGCGCGGGGTTTCTTGTTCCTGCTGAATTTTCATCTCTCCTGTGACTTGGGATCCATACAAGAGTAAAGCAGAATGGCCTTTTGCTAAGGGCTTTAAGTAAGAGTGAAATCTGTTGATATGTTATTTTATCTGTTGTTATGGGGGGTTTGCCAAAGAGTAAGGCATGAAGCCTGCTTGTGAAGTGACTAGAGCATTCATCACTTTCTTACTTCAGAGACTCTTGAAGGGAGTTGCATTACTTGCCATCACGTCAGGCAGCAGCAACCTCATGCTAAATCCCATGAACCACAGGCTGCAGGATACTTGAGCTCTCAGCCAGCGCTTGACTTCATAGCTTAGGCAACCAAATAGCACTCCAGAGGTAAAACAGGGTTTCTCAAATGAGTGCTTTGGGATCATTACCCTTACATTTCAATTAATACCTTCATTCGTTCACAGTCTGAGGCATACAGAAAACATTTGTTTTGCCCAAATGGTACCAGTAGCAAAATTACCCTCCTATGATCCTTGTGGTTTACCAGGGTAAATCATAGTACTAAAAATGATGGAAAGACAGATCCAATTAAAATCCTTTTTTAAATAAAAGCACTACAGAAATTCTTGTCAAAGGCAAATATAAAACCTTAAGCTCCCTCCTCTAAAGAAGGACAACATTGTACTGAAAGGGCTAACTGCTGCTCTACATACTGCATGATTTTACTTTGTACCCTTTCATAGCAGTGAGCAAAGAAAGTAAGACACAACCCACGTGCCTTCCAGATCTGCCATAAGGCATTTCCCCCACTTTCTCTTGCTCTGTAATGAACACATGCTCTGTGCCTTTGCTTCACAAATGCTTTATTTACTTCTGGACACTGAATTCCCCCTTTATTTGGTATGTTATTTTCACCAGTGTATTTCTAATGTTGTTCTTTCAAGTATGAATGAAGTGCTACAGAAAGTTATTGGTTTCCAATTAGGAGAGCAGCCTGAGGAACAGGCTACATACAGAATCAGTCCTTGTGACCTGAGCAAGTAAGAGAGAGCAAGCAACGGTGTGAGGACCTGAAGTAACTTGTAATGGTGGCTTTGGCAACAGAGTCCACATTTTCTACATCACAGGAGGGTCTCATCTTTGACAACTCTTGATATCAAGATTCCAGCTACAGTCACTTGTAGCTGGAAATAGCCACCTAACATGCTCTGTTCACAGGGTAACAGGTCAGAAGAATTCTTCTGGATACATGCAGAAATGCAGAGGCAGTGTTAGTAGATAGGGGTGAAGAGAACTGGGAGAAGTTGGCTAAGTGCAGGGATGGATCATAAAATCAAAAAAGTGTTTGGTTTGCAGGGACCTTAAAGATGATCTAGTTCCAATGCCCTTGCTATGGGCAGGGACACCTTCCAATAGATGGCTGAGGCATAAGCCTTGATTAATGTGTGTTTGGTTTTGCTGTTCAGAAAGTGCACGGGAGCTGAGAGATTACAGAGGTGCATTTAATTTCAACGACAGAGAATGTACCCTGATTCCTGAGTAGCCTGCAGTGAGAATCACCTGATGCTTCTTGCTTGGAAGATCCTGCCTGAAAGTGCTCACAGGTGTGCCAGGCTTTGACCAGGTGGTCTGATGGCTTTTGGATCAAACCACAGGCAATGATCCTGTAACCAGTCCCAGTTCCTGGAACAAGACCCACTTCTGACATGGCTGCATGGGACAGGTCTGAATTGCAACTTTAACTCCACACTTAGACCATAAATACCTCTCAATCTATTGAGCAATCTGGAGAGTAACTGTTTGAAGAGCATTGCCCCAGAGGTCACTCTCCTTCAGGGCTGTATTTCCTTTCTCAGCAACAGGCTGCAAAGCTGCTGGAAGCCATCTGCCTCACCTTTTGGGAGGAGGACTGTAAGGGAAATAATGATGGGTTATTGCACTGTCTCTAGTAGAGAGATGTAAATGTCACTCAAAGAGACCATTTCACAGGAGAAAATCTGTTGTTTCAGTATATTTATCGTAAAATATTAAGAAAGCAATATTAGAAGCATCCTATTAATGTTGTTTTGTGGTTTTTGATTATACTAACGGTATTTTCAAAAGTGAATAAATCTGTATGACCTTTACTTGAGCTTAAGTTCATAGAATAATAGAAGTTTTCTCCTTGTCACTCAGCGTAGTCAGTCTCTCTTTCCTTTTCACACTGCAAGGCTCTGTGCATTATCCGGTATGTACTGCATGTCCTCTTCAGACCTGAACCTACGTAGTCAGTTTTTATGTTTGGCTTTGTTTTTATGTTGGGTAGTGCTGCTGTTGTAGATGCCCGTGCTGTGTTTATCTTCCTAATGATGAGAAGCGGTTTTTTAGGAAGGAGCAGAGAAGCAAAGAAAGTTAACTCATCATCATCCAGGGCAGGATGTACTTCACCTGCCATCAGGCATCTCATCTGAGCTGCTTATCGATGGATAGGGAAAAACATGTCTAAAACCTCTTTTCAGCTGAAGTATGCTACTTTCAGTTTATTTTTTTTTTTTCTGGGGGGGAAGAAGGGGTGTAAAAGTACACGGTCTAAAATAATACTTTTCATTTCCATTTAAATCATGCTTTTTATATCAAAATTTAGATACGTGTTCCTAAACAGTTTTGTTTTGTGAAACAGTAAAGCAAAAGGTTTGAATTTTTGATGAAACTCGCTGAGAATTATTTTCTGACTTTGACCCAACTTTGCTTGGAGCTTGTTATACTGAAAACCGGATTTGTTTAAGGTCAAAATGAACTGTGAAATTGAGGAAAAAATCCCAAACTTTCATTATTTGTACATAACATTTTTTTTATGCTACTTGATTAACTTAAGTACAGCCCTGTGCTTTTGGTTCTTGTTGTATGTACTTACTGTCCTAGAAGAGTGGGCCAAAACTGTTTCAGTGTAATTAATTGGAAGTAGATGAAGTATCTATTTTCGAAGCCTGGGGTTAAACAAGGTAATGGGCATTTTGCAGGAGCTGTGCAAATGTTATGGAAACTTTTTTTTTGTACAAGAGACCATGACTTTTCTTTTACCAGTGTTCACTACTTTAGCAGTACATCATGACTATTTACAAAAAGCAAAGCAGAGGTCTTGCAGACCTCTACTTTCTAGGGCTTAGCCCCTGACTATTGCTTAAAATATTGGCACTGAGAAAGGTAGGGGATTTATGGAAGAATAGTATGTGACAAAAGGCATATGGGCAAGGACTAAAGCTAAGAAATACAGATATAAAGGCTATTTGTGCAGTCTGGGCTCAGAGTACTTGACTTTGTAGCTATAGTGTTCTTTTTATTTGTAATAACTTTTGACACTAGGGGTGCTGGACTGAGATGTGGCATGGAGGATTGATGTGTGTACACATATACATGTGTGCATTTATGTATATATGCATATTGAAAAATATATACTGGTATGAAATCCATGCTGGGTTGACCTTTATTTTGTCTGCGTGGAGGCAATTGAGGGAGTGGGGACTGAGGTCTTCTCAGCCTTCCTGAGAGGTATGAGCCAGCAGGCTGATGCAGGACCCTGCAGTGCCAGCTGAACGTGGCAGGCACGGTGCTGCTGGGGTTGATAGGGCAGCTTCACTTGGACAAGGGAGAAGAGCAGTTTTGGTGGCTGCCTCTGCTTTTTAGCCGTATGCATTCACAAAAAGAACAGTGGGCCGCACGTGTGCTGCTGATGGCACGCGTTGGTTCTGGCATGGCAGGTTGCAGCAGGATGTCAACTGCCTTTCCTGAGGTTAGCAAGAGGAAGAAAACAAAACCAAAGATTAATTTTGCTAGCCTTTTGCTCCTGGAGGTGGATAAAATTTGTTTGCGTTTCCGTGTCAGATGGTCATGGGGATGTTGCAGCTTCACTCTGTGTGGCACAGCAGATGCTGCTGACACTTTGTTGACAGCGTGCTCTGCAGTTCCTGGGTTGAGCTCTGTCAGCTCCCTGAGCAAACTGTGCCAGGCCCATTTTTAAGAAATGCTAGTTCAGTGCTCAAGTAAAAACAAGCTGGGCAAATCTTGGGAGTGTAAGGCAGCTTTTTTCCCATCTGTTGCAGAGTAGTAGGGAAATGGGCAGTTGTAACAGATGAATGCAAGGTCTTAAATACACTTCTGTACTTGACAGTTCTGTGAACTTTCAGGTATTAGCTGTTGCTTTGGGCCTCTGTCACCACATTTGCAAGTAGGGAACAATAATAAAGAAATTGATAGGTGTCCTGGGTTTGGCTGGGATAAAGTTAATTTTCTTCATAGCAGCTGCTACAGTGCTATATTTTTTTGTATTTTGTATGAGAATAATGTTGATAACACACTGTAGTGTGTAGATAACACACTGCTTACCCTGAGTAAGAACTTCCCAGTTTTTCATGCTCTGCCAGCAAGGAGATGCACAAGAAGCTGGAAGGGAGCATAGGCAGGACAGCTGACCCAAACTGGCCAAGGGGATATTGCAAACAATAGAACATCCTGCTCTGTGTATGAACTGGGGGAGTTGCCCAGGAGGTGCCAACTACTGCCAGGGGACAGGCTGGGTATCGGTCAGCAGGTCTCGAGCAGCTGTGTTGTGCACAGTCTTTCTTGGGGTTTGTTTTTTTTTTTTCTCTTTCGGTTGTCTCTCTTTCATTACAGTTATTATTTTGTTATTATTGTCATTATTTTATTTCAAGTATTAAACTTAACTCACAGTTTTGGGGTTTTTTTCCAGTTCTCCTCCCCATCCCACTGTGGGGGTGGCGGGATTCGTGAGGGAGAGGCTGGTGGTAGTTACTGGCTGATTGGGATTAAGGCACCGCAGTAGAGATCATATACTGCACCAATAAGCACTCAAAGTGCACCAGGCCATGCCACTTTCCCATCACACTTTGGGAGGTACACACTGGTAGTGGAAAAGCTGTAGGCACGCCTAATTGCCGGGGTTCAAACCCACACCCCTGCTGAATGAGTTGCCTAGGGAAGATTATTACACCTATACTTGTACTTGCTCCTGGGCAAAATCTACAGACTCGCCTTATCCCACCCACAGTGCTGTGACCACGGGGTTTGCCACCCACCGAGTCTTTAAGTGTGCATGGGGGTAGGCAGAGTTAAGTGTCATGAAACAGGGGGTAATAAAGAGACTAATGAACATCAAGCAGAGCAGACATGAGTTAATGTAAAAGTAGAGTAAGTACGGTAGTTAAAAGGTAAGGAAAAATAAGCTTGGCTGTCCTATTGGAAGTGCATGTATCAGCAGGAGTCTGCATGTTCTAATTTAGGTGAAGAATTAGTCATAGGCAGCAGAGCAGAGCCTCAGGGGGTGCAATAATCTGCCTCCTGGGGGCCCCAATCTTCCTATCATCATGTCAGGAGCCCCCCTGGTGCCTGATGAGGGGCAGATAGTCATCAGCCCATATCCTTCTCCAGTCTCTGGCTCACAAACTCAATTTATCAGGGACCAGCTTGGTCCCAGGCAATAAACAAGCAAGAAAGGTTGAGGTGCAGGAGGAGAGGAGCTGCAGGCACTTGTCAGGGTCTGTGTGGGCAGCTGTCAGCAGGATGGTGTTCCATGCTGTGCAAGCTCATGTATTTGGAAGGGAGATGGGAACGCTCTGAGTGGCACCAGTGGCATATAGCCAGGATCCTTGAGGAAGTCATTGTCACAGACTGCTTTTGCCTATGCGAACATAACCCAGAAGGGCAGCTGTGATCCTCCCCCTGACCTTACACTAGCTTGCTCTTGTTGTGTGGTGTGCCAGAGGTGGGAGAAAAGGTTACAGGTCAGTAGCTCAGTTTGGCTTCAAAGCTGATGCTATGAAGAAGTGCCTTTTCCCACCCACTCAGTCGTTCAATTAACAATTATGAATAAGCCATTCTGCAAGACAAACATCAAACATTTAAATTTACACACGCAGCCCTCCTGAGTTGGAGGCATAACTTGCAGTTCCTCTCAGGTCTGGTGGCAGCAGCAGATTATGACGTTGCCATGCTGGTGTGCCCAGCCCTTCTGCCAGAAGCTACTGCCACTGTGGCAGAGACGACAAGAGAAGCAGCATCCTTCCCTCTGTCCAAGGCAGTCTGCAGCTTCGCACACGAACACCAGCTGAGGTCAGCGCCAGTGTGAGGGGGGACGCTGGGCTCTGATGTGCGCGGCTGAGAGACATGCTTCAAATAGTTCTGTTGTAGCAGTAGTAGCTGAAGTTTATCCAGCCCTTGGCAGGTCAAGAAGCAGCTTTCAACCCGTAGGGATTGCAAATTGCTTCTGACCTTGCCTGTTCTACTTCAGCAGTTTTATGTTATGGGAGGTAAAGTAATTGCTACGCAGACCTCTTCCCCAGCTCGGAGGCACGCACTTTGTCATCCCTGCTCGGAAAGCATGCATTAGGGGATATCACTGAGATCCAGGCTCTCATCCTGCCTTAAAAGCTTTATGTTCGTGAACTCCTGTGGTTCTCTTGGTCCATTTACTTCCCATATTACAACTTCACTTCTTCCCAGTTCCTGTATTTACTTGTTTTCTCCCTCTTTCTTGGGATTTCTTGGCTCCCAAAGTTCATATTCTAAACAAAACCTATAAGAAAAATGAGTAAAACCACAGCAGAGCTTCCAAGTTTAAAATTTATCATGGTTTTCTATGAGTAATTAGAAATTGCATTGCTTCGAGAGCTATTTTTACAATTGGCATTGAAAGCTTATGACGATGTGCATGTCTTCTTTGGCAAGGATGCATCATTGAATTAGTGGTTATAAAACGTCACTCAACCAGGAGGAAGGAAAAATAACCTAGTGAAATAGATTGGTTGTAAGATGCTGGGGTGTTAGTGGCTTGGTCTAATGTGAACTTTCTATGAGAAGGACCATGAAATTAGAACTACGAAGAAATGTAGGAAGTACCATAGTTGGTGGAATAACGATTAATCTCATCACTTGGCTAATCAACAGTTTTAAAATGTTTTATATAGTATATTCCCTCCACCACGTGGGAACCTCATAATGGCTCTCCTGCTTTTGCGCTGTGCCAGTGATGTCTTGCCCTGTGGCTCTGGCCTGAGCGCTACGGCACAGGTGGATCGAGAACCTACACTTGCAGAGAGTTAATACGAAGAGCTGAAAACAAACCAGATGAGGAGTCCCTCCTTCTCCTTTCCCTGCAAGACTTTACAACTAGGTGGTCTAAATATGTTCACAACAGTTGAGGTGTGAGTGATCAAGTGAGACAGTGGAACAGAATTAAACATTGGTTTCCATGCATCGCAGCTGAGCCATAGGGTACAAAGAGAACCTCAACCTCCTCCAGTTTTGGTTTATGTAAACCTGTGAGTAATTACTCTAGTACTCTGCTAAACTGGGCCTCTTAGATAAACTAGGCAAATGAAGTCTGAAGTCTGTGGATCCCTTCTAAATCTGAACTTGAGCATGACAGCGAGTCATTCAGCTGTAGTTTTGTTGGCCAAGATGTTTGTCACCCCTGCTTAGAGCACGGTGCTAATAACACCAAGGTTGTGCATTTGATTCCTGTACGGGTCATACACTGAAGAGTTAGACTAGATGATCCTTGTGTTTCCTTTCCAACTCAAAATGTTCTTTGAAGCCTTTGAAATTAAATTAACATTCTGTGAAAAATGCCTGCCAAGGTGACAAACTAGGTAAGGGGCTTGTCCAGCGAAGTGCATCTCACAAACCCTTTGTGTTGCAGTGGAATACCTGCCGTTGACCAAATGCTCCTATACTTGCAGGCTGGCAGAAGTATTCTGGTTCCCTCCAGAACTGTGAATCATTTTCCATGTGAGTTTGAGACTTGCTGGGCTATCTGAAAAACTGTAACATTAATGGAAGGGACTTCCATCCAAGATGACAGAAATTTATTACTGATGTGCCTCATGAGATGAATGACTACTAATAAAGTCAATTACAGTTTGAGCTGTCAGGACAGTAATTGCAAACAAAAGGACTAGTTTGGACTATCATGTTTAAAAAAAAAATAAAAAAATCTCAAGCATGCCTTTTTATTGAAACCAAATGTGTTTATGTGAAAGGCAGGAGTTACTTAAGAAAGATACATATTGAAATGTGCATAGTTAAGTGTCAGTTGTCAACTACTCATTTGAAGCCCTATAAATAGTACCTCATTCATTTTTATGTTATGACGTGTGTATGACATTTGGAGGTTAACTTGGGTATGCTTTCCTCTAAGCTCCAATCCAGTTCTGAATCAGGAATATCAGTTAATTTCCTTTCATGCTTATTTTCTCTTGGCTTACTTGCAGCACTATCAACTAATCAGAATTTGAAATTTTGCCAAAGGGTAATTGTTTTCAGCGTTGGAATAAATACAAAAGTACCACTGGTGACATTTTTGTCATTCGTTTTCACTCTGTGTTTTTGTTTTTGTGGAGTTTTTTTTTCTTGCCCTAATCACAGCGAGTTACATCCCTAGATAAATATCTCCTTAGCATACCAGTTAGATGGTCACCCAAGCCCAAATGTATATGTCAGTTTTGCTGTCATAAAGAAGGGCATACCACTTGGCAGCAAATGCTTCTCCAAGTTCAGAAAACCTCTGACATAAATGTGTGTGTGATGCGTGTCTCTCTCTCTCTCTCTCTCCATATATATACATATATAAGGGGGTTTTAGTTGTTTTGTTTTGTTTTTTCTAAATTTCTGGAAACTATTTTCCTTAAACTCCAGCAATAATGAAAAACACTTGTTTGTAGCAAGGTCTGTGTTGCTGCATGGGACGCTTGCCTGGAATTTGCTGGCTTGGGGGTCAGATGAGCTCAGGACACAGACGGGGAGGTGAGTGTGGGGTGGCAGGCGGGGTGAATACCCACCAACAGGCAAGCAGAGCTGCCAGCACCATAATGTAGTGTGTGAGGTGGCTCAGCAGCCCATGCAAATAACCCTGATATTCACAGTTTTCTCATCTGCAAAAGCAACTCTTAAGACTTTCATGCTCCAGCAGCTCTGCTGCAGAGTGTACCACCTCTAGGTGAAGGTATGAGGAACTTATGCCCAACCTTGACTTGGGCCTGCTCCAGGGGAATTCAGCTCATGAGAGCCCAGGCTACAGTGCAGAGTGGAGCTGAGACTGTTCTCGCCCACAGTGGTGCAAATCTGTTGTCATTCAGTGAGCTGGATAATCAGACCAGAATGTTTCCCTTGCCAGATCAATAAGTCTAAAATATAGTCTTAATGGCTCAGTCCAGTGGTGTGCCACACAGCTCTGACCAAGAGCTGTATGTCCTCTGCTCCTCCTGTGAGAAAGACCATCCCTTGCCCTGGGGCGATCAGGACCACACACAACCACACTTTCTAGTGGGAATAAGAGCTGTTGTACTTGTTGCTCTGATCTCTGGGCCATTTGGATAGTAAGTTGACTGTGGAAGAGTCATTTCCTGCTTTGTAGCTACATAGATCTAATAATTGATGACTTTGGTTCATTTTAGTGTAGTTGTGCAGAACTAATCTGGGCAGAACCTCGAGCACAGTGTCATGTCTTCACTGCAAGTAGTTCAACAGAGGAAAAAGTCACCTACTGGAGCACCATGAAGAGCTGTGGTTTCCCTCTTCCAGAGATCTGCCTTTGGAAACTATGTGTTCAGTTGCAGTGGAAACTGATTTCAAAGGGAGAAAGTCCATGACAAATGAAAAGGAAGGATGGCATTAGATTTGCTTAGCTTAGCTGACCTGGTTGTATCCATAAAAATGTGTGGTTGCCCTTACATGTAACAAATGGGAAGCAGGTCTAAAATACCACTTCTCAATTTTTCCCTGGCTCGGTGCCCTGGTTCTGTGGGAACCATCTTCCTTAAGAGGAGTGAATCCCGTTGCTCATGCCAGCTCTTTCAAATCTGGCAGCAGATTCAAACCCTGGGAGAGAGGACACGGATTTGCCTTTCATCAGGTGGCACATTTTTTCAAACGTGCTAAGTGATTAGCACAGGACGAGACTGGGATTTGTAACCTTCTGGTGGCCCTGGTAGTGTTCAAATGCACATAGGAGCAATCAGAAAGCAGTTGCAGTATATCTGCTTCAGTCTGCCAGCTGTCACAAACCCGCAGTTGCATGTTGTGTTGCCTTTTTTTTTTTTTTTTTTTGTTGGACAGATGACTTAGGAGGAGACTGTATATTCAAAGGAGTTTTATGAGAGGTCATATTTTTCTGGTGGCACTGGAACGTGCTTTTCTAAGCGTGGAAACTGTGGAGGTCAGAGGAGTCTCTTCCTGCTTTTGCAATAGCAATAAGTTTCAGTTTACAAAACAGTTTCCCTGGGACACGAACACAAGGCATTTGACAGCCTTGTTAGAGATAAGCTGTTTGGGAATATTTTTTTTCCAGATCACTTTTATCACAGTTATAAGAACCCTGAAACAAGAAAAAAAATCAATGTAATTTGAAGTGCTCAAAGCTTAAAAAAAACCCCAAAATCAATTGGGGAAAGAAGGGCTAGGTGTGTTTTGGTTTTTGTTCATCTAGATTTTTCTTTAAAATAATTCTCTCAAAGCCTCAAATATATTCTCCCACATAGGAGAATTATTTTTAGCCCAGTTTATTTTTCAGTAGTAAAGTAGTATCTTCCATGATAGATAACTTTGCAAATGCTCTTGGGAAGGAAATTTGACCCAGTCAGTCTCTTAGTGGAACAACTCAAACCAGAGCCCTTTCCAACATGATGTTATGGGTACTTACTTTCTCTCTGATGCTTTCCAGACAGCACTCATAAAGTAAAAGGGATGGTGTCTCTGAACAGAGGGGTGTGGGGAAGTTTGTGCTCTGCAGGGGAGTGCAATTGAATGCCTGAGCATGTACCTGGAGGCTGCAGAGAATGAAAACTCAGTTTTGTTGAGCTCCACCCCGATCCTACCTCCACTGCCCTCTTCTATGACTCCAGCTGTTTCTGAAAGCCTCACCCCACAGGAAGGGAGAAGAGATCTCCCTGGGGGAGGTGAGGGCCCAGCCATGATAGCTGTGCCCAGACCTTCTTTTGCCATGCTGAGGAACAGGACGTGTTTCTCCCACACACCCATGAAGATGCATATTGGTAAGGTAGAGCATCTTTGACATCTCATGTGATGGACACGAGGCTTTTCAAGTGGGCTGCAAGGGCCTACAGCGTTTTCCAACAGCATGGGGTCACCAAGTGGGACTGAAATCATTCGCCCTCATTAACCACTGCTTGTCCCACAGCCACCAGTAATGCTTTGTGGCCTGTAGGGCTGCTGGCACTGCCAGTAAATGAGCTTGTAAATAATCTGGACAAGATCCTGGGAGAGACAATTTGTCTGATGGGGTCGGAAGTGGTAGAGGTTGACCTACTCTTCTGTTCTCCCATAGGACTTTATTGCAAGAACTCTCCTCTCTGTCCCTTTGCTTTGGTGTTTTATTCCACCCTGTTTTCCTCTTCAAAGTTTTATTTTTACTATTTTTATACCACCCCCCACACACATACTTTCTGCTGCTTTTATGTTTTGAGAGCCAGTGGTGAGAACAATCACAGCCTAGGACTTGCTATGAATAGAGCCTGAGCAAATCCATCCTTTGCTGCTATCAAGGGCAGCTTTATTATTCACTTGTTCCATTGAAATCTTTAAATTTCCAACAAAAAGTTTTGGAGAATTATCTCAGAGGTGGGAGCGTGACAGTAGAGCTGCTGGGGAAATCCCAGAGGACTTGCCCTGAAAAGACAGCATGGACTGTGTTGAAAGAGACTACAATATTTCTTGCTCCACTTTCCCCTGACACTTCAGATGAGTGGTCCTTGCCTTTTCCTGAATTAAAAAAGGCAGACCAAAGAGGTCCCTTCCAGCAGGTCAGTGTATCTGCTGCTTCATGATAAGCATGCTTTATGTCAAACAGCTTAGGTCAGTGCAAGTTTTCTCTGCCCCTGAGCTGCTCTCCTGTTGTGATAGCTGCTGCTGCCCTTCCTGCTGGGAGTGGGTATGCTCAGCAAGGCGAGAATGCCACGGCAGGTTGTGGGAGAGGAAGCGTATCACTGACGAAGAGGAAGAAAAAGGTGGAGACCGAGACTTTGTGCAAGACCCCCTCCCAAATGCCTCTTAATCATCTTGTGTCACACCCCTGGTGACTCTCGTTTAATTCCAGGAAGTCCTCAACTCTTGCATGGTTTCCCAGCTATTGCCATATGCAAGAAAATGGTGCTTAAACCAATTGCTGCTGAGGCCTCTGGAAACCTTGAGCTGACCTTTGATAGGTTGACTCTGTAGCCAGCCAAGGCAGAGTGGATCAGCTGTTGAAGGTTGGCCATCCCCGACTCCGTAAGCTCTGTGAGCTAAGCCCAGTGAGCACATTGGTGTGGAATGGCTCCACGCTGCAAAGGATGTTTCATGTTGTTTTAAAGTCAAAAGCTGGAAAATTCAGAGCCAGCACTAAATACTTGTTCTGCTTTCAAAGCTGAGCATCAGGGAGCCATTCCTCAAATAGTGGATGTCTGTTCTCTGAGCCCAGATGTGTTTATAGCATGGGTGTTGCCAGTGTTTTCCTTTCCTCCTGCTACCCACATGTATGTGCGTGCAGCTTTGTACCCACCCATCTTTACCCTTTAAAGTTGGTGTGAGGGGTAGCAGCTGTTCCTTCTTCAATACAGGTGGCAATAATATTGTACAAATTGTTTTCAACCCTAATCAGTAAAGCTTGCCAGAAGCGATAAATTGGACTCAATCTTGGAGCAGATGAAATGTTAGACAAAATACATTAGTCAAAGACACTTCAGGATATCAGTTACTTTCCTGTGGTATGTAAGTAATAATTCAGTTCTTAAAACCTTCCACCTGGATTTGGAAGGTCACCTGAGCTCCCGTTGCGAGCATTTAGCAGTGAGTTAGTGTGAGGTAGCAGTGAACTGATAGATTGCACTGTGTTACCGTTTTTGTAACTAGAAAAAGCAGTAGGCTCCAGCCTGGAATTTGGGATATTGTTTTTTACTAATTCATCTAACTGGATACAGGTTGGGATGTTCCTGTCGCTCACTGTCATCTTACACAGGCAGCCAACCTCAAGTTATCTCAGCTTTATCCATTTTTTACATAGCTCAAGTTGGGCAGATCTATGTTAATGACAATGCACAGAGATGCACCAGGCACAAAAGGACATCTCCTGAAGGTCAGTCGTTCCTTCCCTTCCACCGTCGCTGGCTGCCTTTGCCCTAGTGTGTGCAATGGAGAGGTTATGCTGAGTGAACCAGAGGAATCAAGAACTAGGATGCTTAGGAGAGGGGAGCTTTCTCTTTCCATCGTATATCTGCCACCTTTCCTTGCCCTGAGTTAAACCTGCTGCTTCTCTCAGGGAAAGAGGCTGCTGAAGGAGGGCAGTAGGGTTATCCTCTTGTTGCTGGTGATGTGCTCTACAGTGCTGGTGAAGGGACCTGTCAGGTTGGGCTTTGTTTTACTTAGGTGCTGCACAAAGCTTAACAAATGATGTGGCTTGTAGTGATGGAGTTGCATCACTTCAGATAAACTCAGTAAGAGGTGGATGTGAGAAGGGATAGATTCCATCTGCAACTCTTACAGCAGGTTCCTTCCCCTGACCATAAGAAGAGAAAAGGTTAAAGCTCTGAGAGTTTAAACAAAGTGTTCTACTTTTAGTTTCAAAGCAATTATGCCAGTACTTGTGTGTAGAATTTTTCTTTCTAATCCAGCAGAGGAGACAACACATAGAGGAAGTCAGAATGGACAAGACAAAACCACGATTTTCTCTACTGCAGCCTGAGAAAAATCATGTTCTCATTTACTGCACCTGTACCTCCATCATATTTCAGCACCACAAATTGGAAAGGAATGAAGTAAATTGCCAGGATGTTTAAGCCAAAGCAGCCAGCTGAGTCAAATAAGGAAAAGGTGGGAGTTATGACTTAAATAGTTGAAGAGTGGGTGATAATCTGATAAATTCTGGGGCAAATCACAGGAAAGCCAATGCAGAGTTGAAGTTAGAAAGGGATTAGAAGAAGGTAATAAAACTCACAGTAATCAATGTAAAATTGTCTTGTGAACTAATTGCAATGCAATTTTGGTGAGATGCTCACTGTTTGGTTGGTAGAGGTAATGTTTTGATATCTACTTAAATATACAGCTATTAAAATTTCAAAACATTTGATTTTGTTCCATATGATGTTCTGAGTAAAAAACAAATCCGCATAAGACTAACGAAATACATTAAATTAATTGCAATCTGGCTAATAGTCATACTTTCTAAAGTAATTTTAAATGAGGAAGGATTCAGAATTGATGTTCCTGAGAGATAAACCAAAGTGCTCATTCTTTGAGGCCCTGAGGCTCAGAGTTGCTTGGGTTTTGACCTGAGAACATGTCGTATTTCATTAGACAAAGACAATGCTGATGATGCAACCAGTGATACAGAAATAAAGGACAGTGTCAAAGATAGGACTGTTCTTTAGCATCCTCTGCATTGTCTGCTAAACTAATCTCATCCCAAAAAATGTGTATTTAAATCTTCAGTCAAATTCAAGGTGCTTACAGGCCAAGTATGGGCTTTTAGAGCCATGCTATTCGACTGGGAGATAGTGTTTTGGAAATCAGTGACTCAGGCTTGTTTATAATGGATAATCAGCTAAACACGTTCTCCCTGTGTGACAGAGTATACCTGAAAGCAAATGCTACTGTATCTGATTAGAGCAGATTGCTGAGTAAAGGTCAAGGAGGTGGTGTTTCCATGTGTACAGCATTAATGAGACCATTTCTGAAATGTTTACGCTTTTAAAAGCATTTTGACAGATGGGCAGAGAACAGAGAATGGCTGAGCTGCGTGAGCATAGGTTGAACTGTGCTGTCTAAAGAGAGACGAGAGAAACTCAATCAATTTATTTTTGTCAAAGATGACATTTTGTATTCGTCCACTAACACCTGAAAGCAGAGAGAGAATTAATAATTGCAGATTATCTCTGGACATAGCAAGCGGGTCAGGTGCTGGAGGTGGACAAATGTAGATTAGAAAATGGGCTACTAGAAATGCCTTTTTGCTTTCAGTGTCAGCAACTAACTACTTAACTCAGGGTGCAGGGCTTGCCTCTTATATGAAGTCTAAGAAAGCATTGCATCCATTTCGAAGAGAAAGGTTTCTGGTAAACAAGAGCTTGTGGTAAAGGCACAAGTGTTGTGCTAAAAACAGTGTGGCTGTTATAGTTCAAGCAGGTCAGGCTGAGTGAATTTACTAGTTTCAGCGGCTCTAGACAGACCTGATTTCTCCCATGTAATTTTAGCAATTTGGAGTAAAAACACTGAATGCCTGGAAACAATCAAATGTTCAGTTGTTGAGGGTGAAGGTGTAGAGAAACTGTGTTTGGTCTGAGCATCTCAGATGACAAGGGGAGAGCAGACAGTGAATGTCATCTTTCAGCCTGCCAGCCGAGTGTGAGGCTCCTTGGGGATGCTGCCACCAACAACCAAGTAGCCACCCAGTACTCCATGTTTAGGTCAGTTCCCCTGCTCACTCAGTGCCATTCCTGGTGTGTGTTAAAGCAGGCAGTCTGCTTCACTTAGGGCTTTCCTATGGTCTCTTGAGGAAGGGTGTCTTGTGCTCAGAAGCTGTAACATGTGAGAAGATCCAGCAGCAGGGTCCCTGGGGTGGTTCTGTGGTAGCAGTGTGGGGGCCTTAAGGGAGGAAAGGGTGGCCGTATGGATGCTTTGTGGTATTCTAGTGATTAAAGTCCCTGGAGAGAGAGTAAGCCAGACTTTGGGTCACTATCTCGAGTCTGTTCAAGCACAAACAAGAATGAAATCAGCATTTATTAACCCCTTTCACCTTATGCCTGCCCATTATTTTTATCGTTCCAAAGCCAGGGTGTTGCTATTGGGTTTGTTCCACTTCTGAACACTGCAGATACTGAGTAAAGGTGAAGCTTTTTCATAGTAGTTCTTGAGCAGCAGTCAGCCTTTCAAGAGGGATGTGGAAGGACAAAGTTCTTAACATACAAAGGAAAATACCAAGATGGCTCTCTTTTGGGCCCATGAGGAGCGGAATATTTATGTCAAGTTACAACTGTTTTTCAAATTCATTATATCCTCAGAATATACATCTTACAGAACACAATATTAGGCAAAGTGTACATAAATACATTAAAGGCTGAGTGGTAACAGATGTACTATACCTATATACATAGGACAGTCTATATCAGGATGAGCTTCTTGGTCTTCTGTGGGATCTGAATCCTAGTTTTGGGACAGCAGGAACCTGTCAGTGACTGGAAGTACGGGCTTGTATATATGTGAATCAAGATTAACCATCAACAGCTTTCCTCTGTAGGTGCAATAGGAATGGAAATGTTAGGGATTTGGCTGCATTTGGATTTAAGAGGAGGCATTTTAAGTTAGGTAACATGCAGCCTGCAAAGCTATTCCTTGCTAACTTAGGAGACTGAAAGGAGTAGGGTAGCAGGCACACCTATCTTCATGGTAACTGCTCTCTGGAGAGTGCGTTGTGTGGTGGGAGTTAAGTAGGAGTGAGAGGCAGGGGTTCAGTAATCTCTTTGAAAGCAAGACAAAAGTTGAAAGAGAGGCACAGAGGGTCATTACTCAACGTGGAGATAACTGTCTCTTAAATGAGCAGCCTCCGCCACCCCAGAGGTCAGCATGGACAATCTATGAAGCTTGTCTGGCATGTGTGAGCTGCAATGGTGTAGTAAAACATGTGTTTGAGTATCCATCCTGTGTGAGTGTTTGGTACCAGAAGAATCCTGCTGAAGGTACCATGGGCGAGGAATAAGCGTTTGCAGCACAAATACACTGGAAGAGCCTTTTGATTCCTTCTGTAAGGCCTTCCTCTTCCTTCCAGCACAAACACTGCAGAGCAAGGGGTTTTTCCACAGGTAGTGAAAACACATCTCATTTTTTTTTTTTGAGGTATGTTCACTTCTTGGGAGGCTGGAAGAACCTTGACTTTACATCCATTTGCAGCCCAGAATAATCTCCCAAATGGAATAAACAATGCAGTCAGAAGAAGGACTTGTGTTGTTAGTATGATTGTGTCTATACTGGGGCCTTCCCTATGATCAGGTTTTAGATGGGGTGATTTTTAAAAGGTATTCATTTTCACAGCTATGATAGAGCCAAAGTATAGAGTAGGTTTAAGGGCTGGGGTCCTCTGTATCTTCCTTTCATAGCAGTGGCATTGCCCCCGTGTTTGTTCTGCTTCATGGAACAGATTTAGAAAAGCTTGTTTTGATAAACTCTTTGCTTGCTTGGCATCTCCAAACACTGTGTCAACTTTCCACAGAGCTGTCTCCGTTGGGTCAGTTGGGGAATTCAGCTCAGCAGCGCTCAGCCAGCAAGTGGCATAACTCAAGGAGAAGATAATTGGCTTTTTTTTTTTTTTTTCCTGAGTAATTACACAAAAATTGCAAAGCTGCTTTCCAAAAGTTGGAAGAGGGGGTCTGAAATGGATTTGAATTTTCTGTTGGGTGTGTGGGAGTTGTGATGTTAAAATTGTAATAATTCTGATAGTGATGGTAATTGTGATACTTTCCTTTGGGTGGGAGGTGTTTCTAGATGTGCAGCTCATTCATTGTGTGTTTTTCTGTGGCTACATCTGCAGCACAAGCCACAGTTTCTTGTGTGGCTGCTGTCAGCTACTTGGAGAGCGAGTGTCGGGGAGTCTGCTCTCATAACCAACAGGAGGAGAGGGGAGAAATATGCAGGATGAGATCTAAACACTCAGCAACCAATCTGTATCAGAAGATTTCCAGAGTACAGAAGAGTAGTGTCTTGGCTACCTGGAGGGACCTTTATGGCTCACTCCATCTCTCTCCCATTTTAACACTTTCTGTCCCAAGCTCTGTTATGTAGATACGTGTGGTGAGTACCTGGAGGTGGCTTAGTAAACATAGGAAGAAGGGAGTGATTGGCCACTATAAAACTACGTAAAATAAAATGAAAACACAGACAGTGGGAGCCAGAAACTAAACAACGCAGAAAAGAGAGGGAAGGCTGATGGGGTAGTTCACACTTTGTAGTAGGCTGGCATATTTGCTAAGAGAAAAAAGTAAGGTATGGGCAGACCTGTGTACTTGAGAGCTTCTCTATTGTTTTCTTAATTTCAGTTTGCTAATGCAAGGTATTGCTTCTGTGAGACCTGTTTGTCATTTACATCCTTATAGTACTGTGGCTCTGCCTGTCACCAGGATGCCGACAGAGAAGTCATTTTGAAGGCATTTGCTAATGGAGAGTGGATGCTGGAGGGATTCTGGTTTGGGCATTGTTTTATTTGTGGAGGCAAAAATGCTGAAGACTGAAGAAAATAAGTGAAATGAAAACGAAATGAAACCTTATCCTAATTTCCAACCAAAACATATTACTGACCAGGATAAACACATATTCAGTGTGTAGGAATGGCAGTGTCTTTCAGCTTTTGGTCACTTACTCTTTTCTGTGGTATTTCCCCACTGGGGGTGTTTTGGGGCAGCAGTCAGACTCTCCTCCACCTTTCTTTACTCAGGTTCAGTTTCCCAGCCAGCTGGGTTTCTACTTCAAGAGGTCCCAGCCAGCAGGAGCTGGTGGCTGCCGGGAGCAGCAGTCCCACCCTGCATCCTGTGCCACCTCCCAAGTATTTGCCTGGCTGGAGCAGAGCTGGCCGCTGCCCTCCTCTCCTCACCCTCCAACAGCTCTCTCCTCCCATGTTGTTATTTTTAACCCTGATCGGAGTCTTGATTCACTTCACCCTGTGGCCTCCTGCTTCTGCCAACAGAAACAGACTGTGAAATTGCAGAATTAACCCCAGTTTCTTCAGGCTTCCCAAAGCCCTCCTCAGCCTGGGCGTCTCATCCCCATCTGCTGGAAGTATCTCCCTTGGTAATGCAAAAGGTGGCACAGCCGTTTCCACTACGTCACATAAGGTCAGGCTCATGTTGCCCTTGCTGTAGACTTGGGAAGAGCCCTGGCACAGTACACCTAGGCTTCAGTGAAAAAGTTATTGGATCCAACAAAACAGTCATAAGTTGTAAAATGTGCTCGTAGTCAGGTATTTTTCTCCTCAGCTTTCCTCATGTTTTTCACTATGAAATTTCACCCAGTCACTCAGGACCATTCCACCCATGATAGTGAAGAAGGAAAATATATTCCAAATAAATAACTATTACAACCACAAAGTTGTGGGAATAAAACTCTAAATTGGAAAATGCATCAGAAATGTATTTCTGCGTGGAAATTTATTTCAGACTGACTGCACTGACCTCGATAGGCTCAAGCATAATCCACCACCCTAAGCCCTGCTGAAGTCAGATGATTCCTACCTCTATTAACTGCTCAGGTGTGCCCTATATGTAGCTATATCTGGCGTAGTCAGACTCCCTTTGTTGTCAGGAAGAGACTAAATGTGTTTTGGCTCTAATCAGTCTGACCTATTTTAGTTTTCTGCCTAAGTAAGTGGACTTACATCTTTTCACGGAGCATAATCGGGTTGCCAATGAGTTCAGGTTTGGATATCTACGTCAGCTGATGTCTACCCTCAGACTTTCCAGTTACTTCACGTGGCTCCCAACCAGGTCTTGGCAGATGAGCATTTAGTCATGACCACTCACATAGTTATAACAACAATCCTTTTTGAGTTCTTGCTCCTGAAGATCCTTAACTAAGTGGATATGGCGCTATTAGAGAGAAGGCCCACAGGTTATTGAAGTTTAACTGCCCTGTGTGTGCTGAAGAGCTGTTTATTGATGACTGATACTGTTTCTATACCTTTAACGACAAACACAAGTTTACAGTATAAGAATCCCAGAATAATTCAGGTAGGAGAAAGGACCTTTTGAACTCACCCAGCCCAACCGTAGCTCAAAGCAGGGCCAGCTATGGCTTTGTGCAGCTGATCTTGAAAACCTCTAAGGATGGAGGCATCATGGCCTCTCTGGGCAACCTGCTTTGCTGCTTTCGCCGTCCTCGGGGAAAATGACTGTCCTCACATTAGGTCAGAAACTGCCTTGTTTTGATGTACAGCTTTTGTGTCTCATCCTCCTATCATGCACCTCTGAAGAGCCTGTCTCAAACGTAGTGGTAACCTTCTCACAGGTACTGTAGGGATGTTAGTAGATCACCCCCAAAGCCATCACTTCTCCAAGCTGAATGATTCCTAGTCCCCCAGCCCCTCTTCACAGGTGGGTGCTCCAGCTGTGACCGTTGCAGTGGCCCTGTGCTGAACTCGCCTTGGGCTATCGGTGTCTCTCCTGTATTGGCGAGGGGGGTGGAATGGTGAAACTGGACACAGTGTCTGGCTGTGCTCTCATGAGCCCAGAGCAAAGGGGAATAACCACCATATCTGCTGGCCGTGCTCCTGCTGATGCAGCCCAGGGCTGTGCCTGCTGTCATTGTTGCCAGTGTGTGCTGCTGGCACGTGTGTAACTAATTCTCTGCCAGCATTTCCACATCCCTTCTAGTAGGCAGTTTCTTCCCAACCTGTACTGTTTAATTAGTAGGGTTTTGACAGAAGCTTCCTATGACCGAGAGCTGTGGTAAGAAGTAGCAGTCTCTCTTATTCATTATCATTAAGTTGTGCGTTTAGTATAGCTTTAAAAAAAAATCAAAAGTCTGCTGATATTTATTGGGAATAGTTCTCTAAAGCAAAATGCTCACTGGGATTCATTATTTAGCTGAGTTCTGATAGAAATAGAAGTATGAGTCTGATGTGTGAACTCCCAACAGCTGCCATAAAAAGAACAGTTAGTTCGGTTTCTGGGAGACACTGGTCCTGTTTGGAATGAAAGCTGTGAAGTGCTGGGGTGCTCAAGGCTGCTTGTGTACAGCCTTTTTATTTTCTTTTTAGCACTTGGTGTGCACGATGTGCACCCACTGTTGAATTCACCCTTGTGACTCCCTTGGGAAATAGGAATGAGTTTCACTCACTGTTTAAAAGGGAGAAACCATGGTGCAGAAACCCAGACACATCTGACCTAATTTTAATTGTCAGAAAGTTAGACGTGCAGTCCCAGGCTAGGAATCCACAGTCCTCTAGAAAGAGAAAAATAGGTCCCTCCAGGGTTTCCTGGATTTCACCTCTTCCCTACTCGTTTTCAGGGTGAGAAATAGCCTGTCTGTTTTCACTGATGCTGGCAGAACCTGAACAATCAGTCTAAATTATTAGCATTTAAGTGAGACTTGGGGCAAAATTCCTAGTTAAAGCTAAGCCTTGGCATTACGATTTAAGTGGTTCTTCCCCCGACTAGTCACAGAGAGTGCTTCTAGGTTTTCCTCCAAATTAAACAAAGCCTCCAGACCATCCCTTATGTTACCTGAGGGATGCCATGGAGATGGGGGGGAGAAGGCTGAGGGAGATGGCAAACAGATTATTCTCTTCCTTCTCTCACACTCCCACCTTTGGCAGGACTTTTGCCCTCCATTGGTGTTGGTGTGGATTTATTGCTGCTGGGGAGATGAACAGTCAGTTGTACTTGGTGTTTCCATTCCCATCTCCTTGCATCTGTGTATGATCCTGGCAAAGGGGACAGAAACTGCCCTCTGCTCCTGTTGTAAAGGGACCTAAATTATTTTGCAGTGGAAAATGTTGCCTTTAGGCTGCCAGAGTTCTTGGAGGTATTCCAAGTTATTGCAGTAGAAATGGCACTGAAATATCCCTAATTTTCTCCTCTGTGTCAGGATCTTGACTACTAATTTCGGTGTCAGAGTCACGCAACTCAACCACTTGTTTTCTTCAACACCTCTGCAGACACCTGGGTGGAACCCAACTGCTGGTGAGTTTCGGTGGGGAATGGAAGGTTTTTCTTCAGTGCAGTTCTCGAGAGATAAGCTGAACTCTCATGTTGGAGGGGAAGAAAAAAAAGTACCGTCTGTATGAAGCACAAAGTGAAATGGCAGCCCCCCTGGGACACAAACCACCAGTTTTATTTCCAGTCTGTGGGAATCCTGGCTGGCTTACACTGTTCACAGGTTTGAATAGGAGAGGACTTCAAATGAAGGGACTTCAATACTGAAAATAAACTTTGATTACTTTTTTCTATGTATTGAAGAGCTCTCCAATACATAGCCAGCTCACGTTAATGAGAAGTGCTGAGGGTCCCTGTCTCAGGGACTGTCCCTGTCTCAGGGACTGTCCCAGTCCTTCCTCAAAGGTGCCCTGGTGCTTTGGTTATAAGAATTGTGCAGTAACCTAAATGACAGCTAGCTTCAATTAAGATTTAGTTTGGAGACTAAAACCTATCCAATGATTTAGTCTCAGGGATTAAGGAAAACAAAACCTTACCGACGGCTGGATAAAATTCACATTCCTTTCAATTGTGATCATCCTACATCAAGGAAATGTTTGAAATGTTGGCAGTCTCCTACGATATGCCTGTGAAAGTTATTATATTTCTCTAAGTAATTTAAGAAAAAAGAACCAAGAGCTATAGCCCAAATGTGTTATATAAATCTTCATTTTTCCAAAAATAGTTTGATTGATGTCAGGTCCCAGTGGGTGACCTTTAAAAGAGACCACATCAAATGGAGGGGCAGAGCTGCAGCTCTCCACCCCCACACTGTCTCTTCTCCTCCTCAGTTCTCCTCACCAAAGTGCCTCTAGACAGCTCTGTCATCTGTAGCCATAAAATAAATTGAAGAATGTCTCGCTGAAGGCAAAAAAGGAGGCCTTCTCTCATCTCCGTTGAAGTGGGCAACATCTTTATCAGGGCTGCAAAATGAACTTTGTACCTGCATGGAGGCTTGAATGCCTGTAAAATCTCCTCCATCTCCTCATTCACCTCAGATCAAGGCATCCAGTGTTAAGAGGGATGTTTTTTGTGAGGTCTGGGCATGGAGTGTCAGGAGTCCCAGGTCCATGCCACCTTTAATTTGCTGTTTAATTACTGTAGGAGCAGCATCATTTGCTACTCCTGCCTTTCAACATCAAAGTGTTAATTCTAGGCAAAGAAGAAAGTTTGATTTTTCAGAGGAGCTTTCTGAAGCACAGCTCCTCAGAGCAAATATGTGTGGGGGTAGTCCAACATCAGTGGTGCTTCTTAGCCTGATGAGTATTTATGCTGAAGTGTTGAGCCCAGCATTGAGGGTGTGCAGCTCACAAGATTGCTTGACCAATATCAGAACCAGGTTTCAGGGGTCAAAACACACCAATTATTGTGGTAGAAAAGTCTGCATAGACATTTTCTTTCCTTTTTCTTCAACAACAGTGTCCTGTTTGGTTGCAGCTCAGAAAAAGAAAATATTTTCTGTACCGCTTTGAATCACAAGGGGGAGTAGAAACAATCTGTGTTACATAACGGTGTCATACTTTTAGAAAGACATACAAGAGTAATGTAAGGCAAAATGAAGTCCTGCTGGACATATTTAGAGATGCTGTATTGGCAAACAGGAGTTCATCTATTCAGATAGAAATGGCACTGGTGGAAAAAACTAATACTTAGAGGGAGGTGAAGTGTAGTGAAAGAGGATTTGTCCACTTGTGGCCTAGGGGCAAAGAGTAGGATAGGGATGTGAATGCTTCATGGTGACCTACTCCCCTGTGGCCAAGTTCCTGCACCAAACCATCATATGATTGCCTGTCTCAACACGTCACGTGAAGCTTGTGAAGAAAGGACATGCTGGTGCCCAGTGAGCCAAGGCAGCATCTCTCAACCCATGAACCTTTCTTTCACTTCAGATGACTATGTAAAGTAAGATCCCTTTTTCCTTCTTTAATTCTTTCCATGACCACATGACCAAATAACCTCTCCTCAAGTGTTCAGTCCCTAGTACTTGTCACCCTCTAGGAAGAGCCCTTTGGTCCCTCTCTAGTGTCAGACAACCAGCAGGAGAAAGCCAACAGGTTGACAAACCACCTTAGAGAAAAATGTCACAGAACTTAGACCAGCTCTGGTTTAAGCATCCCTAAAGGTCACAAAACCCTTTGGAACTTTCCCTGTTCATGTTGAATACGTGGATATTGCAGTCATTTCCATAACAACTAAGGTACAGAAACCAAGATCAGGCTTTCAGTGAAAGACAATTAGAAGATCATAGAATCATAGAATCAGACGGGTGGGAAAGGACCTCTGAGATCATCAAGGCCAACCCTTGATCCAACACCCCCACAATTACTGGACTATGGAACTAAGTGCCCCGTCCAGCCTCATCTTGAAAACCTCCAGGGATGGAAAATCCCTTGGCAGCCCATTCCAATGGCTGATTACCCTCTCTGTAAAGAATTTCTTTCTAATATCTAACCTAAACCTCCCCTAGCACAGCTTAAGGCCATGCCCTCTTGTCTTCCTGCTGGTTGCCTGGGAGAAGAGACCAACCCCCACCTGGCTACAACCTCCTTTCAGGGAGTTGTAGAGAGCGATGAGGTCTCCCCTGAGCCTTCTCTTCTCCAGGCTAAATGGTTTGGATTGGACGGGACTTTAAATATCACCTAGTTCCAAGCCCCCTGCCCTGGGCAGGGAACCCTTAATGCAGCAAGAGGCACTTGTTTGGATGCCCTTTTGGGCAGAAAGCCCAGTGCAGTTCAGGCACAGGACAAGAAGAACTTGATCAGTAATTGGGTGGAGGGAAGAGCAAAAATATATCTCTGGGTTTGATCCCTGTTTGCTCCTAACCTCAGGGAAGGCATCTAGGAACTATACTGAGAGTCTTTCCAGCAAGAATATCGGGTGGATTTATTATGGGGCGTATTGCCCTTCCAGCTTTTTTTGTCCTGCCATATAAACACAACCACTGAGTTTTAAATGAGAGGGATCAAAAAGATTACTTGAGGACCACTCATTTTTGCCCTGAAATATATTTGCCTGCCTAAAACTGTGAATCTGTTTAGATCTCTTTTTTACTTCTGATTGAGAACTGTTGACTTACTCTTGGACAGAACGCTCTGAGAGTCAGAGCACATCCACTGCATTCTCCAAACCAAGTAATGGCATATATTACACCCCTTGTTTTATCACTCCCAGGCAGAGAACAGTGTCTGCTTTTCAGGCAGTTCCCCAGATGCTGTTAATGTTTTAAGCATTTGGTAGTCATAACATACTCTTTGGGTAGGGTTTGATTCATTCAAAGTGTTTTTCCACTGAGTGGCAAGAACAGTAGCTTCCAGTTTTGATTCTTGTAAGTACAACTTTAAATTCTCTTTAAAATGCCATTATTTGCTTAAAATATTCTACTTCTGAAAAAATGCCTGCCACAAAACTTGTATAGTAAAGCACTTTGAGAATGCTTTTCTTTGAAAGAGAAAATTTTTGTGAGAGCGCGCTAATGAAAATGATCTTTTTTTTAAAAAAACAAGCTGTAACCTACGAAGATATTCTGAGTAGTTCTGGAATCTTAACTGTCATTATCAATGAGCACACCTTAATTACTGGGGGCAGACTCTCCAGGAGCAGGGAACACTCCTAAGTTTGGATGTAGGAGGACAGGCTAAATACATAGTGTTGTGCTTTAGGGGATTGCTAACAGAAATCAGTTTCAGTTTTGTGTAATAGCCCCTTCAAGTTTGTGCTCTCTGTGGCAAATCGTGCAGAGCAAAATGCACGGTGTAGTGGTAAGAATAAAAATTCACTTTTGTGGAAAGGGTAGGCAGGACAACTGGCAGAAGGAATTAATGGGGACTGTTCAGATGTGATGGAGAATACTATACCTTTCCCAAACTACTTCACCCTTCCTCGTCTCCCTTCCTGCTTGAAAAACCAGATTTGTCCTTCCCCACTTGCACTCCTCTCACTTTATCTGTCACAGGCCTGAATTTTGAATGCTCATGCTATGAGGTGGTGTGACTCACCCACATTCAAAGTTTGATCCCCCCCCCGTTCATTTATCTCTGCTATCTGGGTGCAGGCTAGCTCTCTCAGCCACAGTGGGTCCCTGGCTCTTCCTAGTGGCAGGGTCAAAGTTCTTCCCAAGAGGCAGTGTGGTTTGTGTGGTGAAACACAAGTTGCTGTTATCAGCCTTGTTTTGTTTTCCTGAGAAGCAGACAAAAATTTTCATGTTCCAGACACTTAGCCTCAGCACAACACTCCAATGCCCATCCATTGTTAAGCTTTGCCTACTGTTTATATGATGCTTTTACCTGTAAATATAAGGGGTTTTTAACTAACCTTATGAAGCAGTGTTGCTTCAGAGGAAGAAGCCTCAGCACTGAGCTGCATTTTCTCTCTGCTATTTCATGGCTTAGAGAAGGCTGTCGTATCTGCAGCTGGTGGATACAGACTTCGGTGACCTAGAGGGAGGTTGCTGAGGGATGCTATTAGTGAGGTTTGGCTGCTACACACATGTCTCCAGCCTTTCCTTGTCCTCTTGGCTGAATATGGACAGGGGAGAACTGTTCAATGCAGTAAAAATTCATGGTTGTTGCAAATTGCCTAGCTCTACTTACTATACAGGAGTTTTATCCAAGTGTGTTTTTCAGCCCAGGAAATGATTGCTGCAAGTAGTCCAAAAGAGGGCAGAACAATGCATTTTCTGCTTAGAGTACACAATGTGACCTAAATCATATCCTTTTGTCATATCCTGTCACACCCTGAATGGTGTAAGTCAAAAAGGCTGGGCTGGCTGGGGCAGGCCACCATGTAGTATTTCCTGAGTACTCATGCTTGGTCTCTGTACAGGCACAGATCAGTTGTGAACAGCTGCAGAAAGCGAAAGAGAGGGGCACATACTGCTAACACAGCCTTGTAGTCGTTATTCAAATAATCTGCACAGATGCTTTCTTACCAAAACATTTTTTTTTTTTTTTTGCTTCAGAAATCAAATGCCACTAGTATTAGAAAACAGCTCACCCAGCACCACAGACTAGCAAGTAGCAATTATGTTCCTCCATCACTATGAATTGCCTAAATAAAGAAAAAAGGTTGTGATGTAAATTCAGCCTCATGAAAATATGTAGGCTAGAAGCCTCAGAACAAACAGGAGGCAGACTATGGTGAAATCTACACCTGCAAAGAATGAACTCTTTTGTCTATAAAATTCTATTGTCATTATACTTGAACTTTCTCACATATTAAACCTCTGTTTAGGGAACTACCAGTATATGCTTCCAGGACTGACTGGAGCATTTTTTACTGTAAATTCAATGCTAAAAAAAAAAAAAAATCAGAAACTTCCTGTCTGATAAAGACAATCAATGGTATAATTAAGAGCTAATGATATGTCTGGTAATGTATAGCTTAGAATAAGGATGGTTTTTCTCCAGAAGAGTTTACAATGTATTTCCTCTTAGTGAACAGCAGGTCCATGGGTTTTGACCCCTTCTTAAACAGGAGTGGCAACTCTGCAAATAAATTCACTGCTATCAGCCAACTTCCTTATTTGCTTTTGGAAACGAGGCAGAACTTCCCTGATTACTCATTAAACGCATCTTCATTAAACAACTTAACATGATCCGAGCTGTCCAAGGAGGTAAATTGCAATGGTCAGTTGTCACAAAGAAGAAAGTATTTCAACAGAAAAAGCCCATGAGAGTAAAACAGCACTTAATATGGCCTTTAACAAGCACAGAATTCAAAACAATTGGTAGGGTTGTTCAGAAAAATCAAGAAGGTCACAGCATGTCTAAATGAAGGGGGACCAGACTGTTTATAGGCTTTCAGGTTCAGGCTTAGCTGTTAGACAGCAGCACCTCTCGAAAACACCAGCAATCACAAGGGAGAGGTTTTTACCAGGCAGCACTTACCTTGCCAGGGACGCTGCTCCTGATGCTCTCCACTGGCCCTTCTCATCGGGTTTCTTGTCTCCTTGTTAAGGTTAACATAGTCCAAGTAAACCACATCTGCCCATTGGCTCCGTAGGGAACGCTTGGTTGTAGGAGTACATTTTTACTCTGCCTCCCCTCTTATTTTGTAAAGGAGAGAAACCACAAATGTTTTTCTTCCTGTTTTAGTTATTTCCTCTCTGCTTGGCAAACCTTGTTTTTGACACGATCTCTCAGATATTAGGGCTGAGTGTTCCTCACATCAGAGAGCCCCCAGGGACAGTTCAGTGGTCATCTGTGACTGTCTCGTAGTCACCATATTTAGTGGAGCTATGGTGGCTAATAATTACATTTCATAATGGTGATTTACTTGGCAACTCCAACTCCTGAGGATTTTTCTAACCTTGCTACAGTGCTAAAAAAGAGCTTTGTGGCTCTGGAAAGCCAGATCGAGGCAGGGGAAAATCTAATCAACTCAGGAGAAAGGCACTAGTGTCCATCATGCAAATAATACTGAGTCACTGATCTCTCTGTATTGGTCAGTACTGAGGAGTCTCTAAACTTTCATTGCATGATGGAGCATGGCTGAAGGGGGAAGAGAGGGCTTTCTAGAAAGCGATAAAGTGATGGTGTGAGACAGTAAAAAAAGAAGTTCTGTAAATTTGTTTGTCGAGATAAGATCTAAAAAACTCTTTTAGTGAGTGGGAAAAATGAGCCAGACCTCTGAGGTCAAAAATGGTGGGCAAGGGAGGGAAATGGGAAGCACCAGGGTCTGACAGGCTGCCATCAGTAAAGCTGGAGTTACCAGGAGAAGGAGAGGTACAAAAGAGAAAGACTCATTCATTGCCTTCAGCTTCTTAGTCTCAGTGCACAACACTTCAGAGTGTGGTACTTGCTGAAGCAAGGGGGAAGGTACTAGAAAAGGTAAATTTATTCATTTCTATGTGCCTCACAATTACAAAGAAGCCTCTCAATGTGTCCCCAGGTCTCTTCTGTTCCGAAAGCGATCAAAGCTGATTTGATCAGCGAACTTATGAAGAAAGTGTTGTTTACATCCTTATCTTTATCCGAAGCTCTTCTATGTCAGTCTGTGCTTTTGCCACCCATAATACACTTTTAACATATTTCTCATCTCCAGGCTAATCATCTGCTCACCTATGCAAACACTATACATTGCCTGTGAAACATTTTGCCGAGACCAATCTTTGTATCAGAGATAGGAGGACCCAGACCAAGCTCTATGCTCGCTAATAATCAGCAGCTGGTCATGCTGGTCTCCTTCCTAAAACTTTATTTCTCTTGTGCTTCATGATCCAAGCTGGCTGCAGGTCCTGCCTCTATGGCTGCTCCGTGGGTGCCAATTCATTTTGAGGTGATAAGGTCAGGACTGCAGGTTCAGGTCCACAAAAATGTGTTGCCTGCCTTGCTCTGGTCCAGAGGGCAGCAGCCTGGCTAAGCTACCTGCTCCTACAGTTATAGGTATGACCATGTGTACCAAAGGGACTTGTATCAGCTTCAGCCTGGCCACAGAGCTGAGCTTTCTAGGTTGTGATCCCTGCTGCACTGGGCCACTGCAGCTGAAGCATGGCCAGCCTCTTGCAACAAGGACTCCTCCTGCTTTTTCACCTTTTCCTCACTGGGCAGTGAACCAGAGCCTGCAGGCACCTCAGTGCCACTGTGGGCCATTTTCAGAAGGCCTGCTTCCTGCAGAAATGAACCTTTATTAACAAAGACAGGAATCTGCAGCCATGTATTAGGGCTGCATGCGTTTTATCTCAAAAAAAAAAAAAACGGCGCAGTTAGAAGGCAGAAAGAATCCTCAGGCATTTGGAAACCTTAGAAAATCCAGCTAGTTAGACTGCATCAGGACTGAACAGGCTGGATTTGCTATTCTGATGAGGTACAGGTATTATTTTCTTAACCTGCGCAGTGCTCAGGGCAAGCTGCGACATATTGACAGAAGATGCCTCTTACTGGTGAAACCCACTCATCTCTTTGTAGGAATTTATGACCCTTTTCATATTAAACTCTGCTGCACTCGGAAGATTGCTGTTTTCTGTGTCAGTGGAGAAGTGGAGCATTTGCCTGATCCTCGGAAGTCTCATCATAGGTTAGTAGACTCTGTTCTGTAGTTTCAGATACAAAATCCTAGCCAGGGTGTGGATAGATGCTCCTGATATAGTCAAATAATAGGTATCTTACAACAAATGCAAGGAAACATGTCTGAGGACCCTCTTTCATCCAGAAATGAAAGGTTAACTTCAGATGAAAAGGAATAGCCAAATGCTTTTGCTGCAGTATGTTGAGCACAAAAATATAATTATTTCAGTTTTCCCATCTCTTTCAAGTCAAAGGCCATTCACAGCTTCTTATTTTCCTCAGCTAGACCAACTGATGCTGTCTGTCCAGATTGATACCAGCTGTGTGTCTCGTTATTTGAAATGGACATGTAAGTCAGTTTGTTCTTCCATGTATGAAACCCATTATTCTCCAAAATGTTTGGCTGAATAATAGTGCCAGGCTTACTTGACCCAAAAAGACATTTAGCAATCCTTCCTGATGAAACTCCAAGTTAGTAAAAACACCAACAAGGTGTTGCTCAAACACCAAAAGAAAAGAGACTCTTCACTTCAGACAGCTTCAGCTCATTTTAGACTGCATCCACATTGCAAACATCAGCTACTGCCACATTTTGGCTTGCAGAACCTTTTCCTCACAGAGAGATTCCTGGTATAAACACCAGTGGCTTTACTATTGAAAAATTTGCTGTCTGTTAATTCTTTTACTTTCTACAGCCTACTTGTGTTGCTTGGCCAAAGTTGTTTCCAGAGATATTCCACATTTCAAAGAAATCCTTTCCCTATTTAACACTGGTCCAACAGGTCCATTTATTCTCCCAAATAGTAGCTTGTAACCCCTGCTATAGTCATCTGTATTAATTTTTCCCAAAGTCCAGTGGCCGTCTTTTTCTATTTTCCCTCATACATCTCTTGCCAAATCATCTTCCCACAGCCCCATAGGTTTATTAACCCCCTTTGACATAATTAGTGCCTCGTAATGCTTCGACTCATCAAGTTCTGTCTGAGCTTCAGCCCGCAGAGCTGTCTTCGTATCTGCACCCCAGTTCCTCAGGAAAAAGTAGTTTTACATGAATTGCTTTTACATAGCACAGTTGTTGCATGAGACATGACATGAAACAGACGTTGCACAAAACGACACAGCAGGCTCAAGGACTCCTGTAATTGCTCCTTTCCTATTTTCACTGCCTCTGGAACGTGGCTGTCATGGCAGGCAGTGCTGTTTAGCCCCGTGCCCCTCTGAGCCGGGGTCCACAGACCATGAGCTGCTCCTGGAGCACAGCTTAGCTAATTAACCTTAACAGAGCAAGCCTCTGGTTGTGGCTTGCTTGCATTTTTTCCTAAGGGGGTTGCTTTGACATAAATTGTCCATAAAGTGGTGAAGTGTGCAAGCAGGTTAAATACTCAGGGAGAGATGAATGTGCCACTCCACTAGAAGGCAGGGGTTCACTAAAACTACTTCCTCTCCCCCTGGCCCTTACATTAGATGGATATATTTAAAGTGATCCCCAGTACAAACCTTGGAAAAATGACAGCAATAAAGAAGAAGGAACAAGTGAGACTTGGTCCTAAAAAATAGGAATTACTCTGTGGGTGTCTGCTTTTGCACCAGTGTGTATCACTGAGCTCTTTGGGACAGCTTCCTTTAGTTTTCCAGAAAAACTTGTATTTCAGACAGTTCTGTTCTTAAGGGATTTGGGTCTGACTCCACTAAACACTTTAGAAAGCCTTTTTCTATTTAGTTGGAAAAACAATCTATGTTAACAGTATCCCAAATGTAGAAATATTGAAACCGGGTACAAAGTGTCCCCCTCTTATTTCAATGCGCTGAGTTAATTTCTTTGCTGAGGGTTTGAAGCTGATTCGAAGCATTGGCAGATACCAAAAGTAAGCCCATCCACTAAATTTCAACTGGGCTCATGTTAAAATTATGTGAAATGATAAGTCTCATTGAGCTTACAAATGAGGCTATAATTGCTCAAAACTGTGCTCAGGGCATTAGAGATTTGCTGGAAGATTCATGGCCCAGAAGGAGCCTTTTACAGTAAATCTGGTCCCACATCTGGTTTGACATCGCAGTCTGAAAATGGGTACAATTTAAAGAGTTTTGTGTCTTGCCAGAAAGGCTGTAGCACAAAGCACTTCACATGTTTTTCACCCAGTAGAAAGAGAATATCCCAGACTTCAGTTTGGATGCTGACTAAAGTGGTGGCTCTGAGGGAAAAGACCACAGCGGCTTCTGGGTGTGTTTTGCAAAACTGAAAATACTTGTCCAAGAGGCAGATTCTGGGCATGGTCTATGTAGTTGTGTTGCATGACACACAGCTGGGTTAGGAAAGGGTAAATCGAATCCTTTCTGATGCACCTCAGTGCCAGGGTGAATTAAACACAGGAGCAGTTTGCTTGAATCAGTGCCAGCGGTGCAGAACAATCTCCACTGGACCGGGCAGCTGCTGAATCTCGCAAATGAGGTGGGTCTGGGATCAGTGGGAAGGGAAGGCATGGGACAATCTGAGACATTGCAACTGGCCTGATAGATCCAATTCAGTTGTCCTCAGGGTCATGGTTGACCTCCCACCTTTGGGATGCTTGCAGTCAAAAGAAATAATAGAAATAAGTTACTATGAAATTAAATACTGGGATTAGCTTTATAATTTATAGTCAAAATTTATGAATGCATAAATTCAGTCATTTATGCACTTTAAATTCTCTTTTTTTACTGCTTCCTGAGAGCTTCTGAAGTATGACTTTCTCTCAGGACACGTAGATTATTGCACTAAAATTTCTCTGAGATGCTTTGTTTATCTGTGCTAAGGTTAGATTGCTCAACACACACTTAAGTAAATAATGTTAAAACCCAAGGACTATCTTTAGCTACTGCAAAATGTTCTCCATAAAATAATGAAGTACATAACTGGCATTGTTTGAGCAAGAGCTTCTTATATTGTTCCAGTATTTTTTAGTCTAGTAGAATGGGGGCAGAGAAGTAGATACTGTCTGGGAGTAAAGCACTTGTCCTTTTTCTGGGGACCAGGAAAAACAACCAAGGCTGGCCCTGAGAGAGTAGCAAACTTGACTCCAAGGATAGCTGAGCAGTGCACAGACTGACGTGGGTGTACATTGTTTTGACAGGACAAGGGTGAGCAGGGTGGATGGGAGGCCTTTTTGAGGAGAAGCCTCAGATAATAGTGTATAGGGAAGAGAAAATGGGAAAGATGTAGATGTGGCATGCATTAAGGTCTGTGGGTTGTTGACAAGTGGGAGGTGTTTAGAGGCAAAGATTTGTTTTGGGTGAAATGTCCTTCATCCCTCCAAAGCTGCATTTCTGGGGCAAGACTGGCATAGGGGTCAAGGGGAGCTTCAGAGGAAGGAATTGATGTGCCAGCCCGAGTGTGACTTGTGCAGTCCGCATGCTTGCTTTCTGTACACAGAGGAAGGAAAGATGTGAGGGTACTACTTGTGTACTAACTGATCACAAGATCATCCTAGGTCACTGACGTGACCTGCCATTAAAGAAAGGGAAATAAATTTCCAGGTGGGGCACAGAAATATCAATGATATCTTGTAAAGCACCAACCAGATGCCATCTAGAAATCTAGGCACTGACTTCCAAGCAAAATAAATTCAGGGACAGATGCAGAGAGAGGTCATTAGGTTCATTATGTAGATGATTAGGGGTTGTTTCTTTGTTAATAAAATGTCTGCTGGTTTGTTTGGCTTTGCAAAACAAAAGCTTCAAGGGTATATGATAGCTATCTATACATACCAGGAAAAGAAGAGAGCTGTTTAAGATAAAGGAGAACTCCGGCAGAAGAATAAATGTACTTCAAGTGCTCATGCCAGCCCTGAAAGGAGACCTCTACCTACAAGAGCAGGGAGTATTAGTGTGTTAAATACAAACTGCATTTGAAGGTGCAGATGGAAAGGCAGCATATGACCTGGGGCTCTGAAATCCTTTCCGATCTTGTGTCCCCATTTGCAGCAGAGTTTACAACATCTGGTGGTGAGAACAAACGCTTTTTAGTTGGTGGGCAGTTTTACACAGGAAGTATTTAAGATCTTCCCTCATGTTCCTAGTGCCTTGTGCTTGCACAGGTCTGTGCTCCTGTGCAAAGACCTGCGGAGTGCCATTGCTCTGGCTTACCTTTGCTTTGGGTTTATTTGGACAAGGGTAAAAGCCTGCCTTGAGACTGAGCTGTTGGTTCATATGGAGACCAGCTGTGAAGAAATGGAGAGGCTGAAGTATGTGCGAGGGCACTCGGAGCAGTTTGTGGGTTGCGTGTCTTGTTAGTCTTTGCTGTTTATTGCTCTGTTGTTTAAAATTAATGGGAGTTTCATGTATCTTGTAAATGAACATATAGGATCATTTCCAAAAGTCTTCATCCATTTATTTCTCTTCAAAGTAGAAACTGAGATCTGCAGAAATTTTTAATTGTAAATAAACTCTTTGACAAATATTTGAATGTTTTTTATAAGTTAGTTGTAAATATTTTTGTCATCGTCCAATTGTTACCAGAAATAACTTAGCCCTGGAATTCACTCCCTGATAATACGTTACGTCTTCCTGGAATAACTACATTCCAGAGGTCACATTCTGCAAATAGCTTTCCTAACTTAAATTACTAGCCAAATAGTCTGAAGGATCCTATATGACTGCCATTGCAAAACCCAGCTTTCCTGGTAGCCATCTGCATTTAATCACTTTCAGGGATAAAAGTTATGTGCGGTGCTTTTGGACCCATGCTTTTCTTTTGAGAGCACGTACCTGCAAGTATCTTCATTATTCACATTTTATGTTCATGTGAAGGGTGTTCATACCTCCCATTCCCAAAAAACACAGTGGGGTACTGCTAATAATGGCTGTTATTTGTTGTAAAGTTATAGTTTGGCAATAGCTTCAGTATTATCATTGTGGTGCTGTAAAGAAATGAGGACGTGTTTGGGCTTTGTTTAGAACAGAGCACTGCAGCTTTCATATATGTTTTTTCTGTAATTTAAGAACATCCAGGCTTAGTAAAAGTTAGAAATCAACTGAGAGTGTGCAAACTGCACAGATACCAAAAAGAACAGTTATTCTTTAACTTGTAATAAAGTTATTACTATCCTTAGAGCAGGACTCAGTTGGCAGGGAGAAGGATGAAGGGGTAAAAAGAGATGGATGGGGAGCACAGATGGAGTAATATTCTTCAGAGAACATTCTTCTGAATTTAAGAGAACCATTTCACATCAGCTCTTTAGCATGAAACACACTCAACTTGCTAAAAGAAAACTTTACAGAACTAAGGCCTATACCCTCTTTCTCAGTTATTCCACCTAATTCTTACAGCTCTGTGAAGTTAGTGAGGAAACTGGAAGGCAGAAGGACATGGCTTTGGCACATGGGTAAATGTGGCCTCTGAGAATGGAGCACCACTGAAGGGCATCAAGCAGAGCAGAGCATTGCTAATTGAAAAATACAGGAAATTCTTCCTGCAGTCTCCAGGGAAAAAGACTTTTTACAAGATCAGAACAAAGCAGTTATTTCGATTTTCTTCCAGGTTAAAAAAAAATAATCCACAATCATATATCCTTCTTTTTCTTCAAAGTATAACTTATCAGGAATGTACAAGCAGAAAAAGAGCTGATTCTGATCAGCCTATAAAACTTTGTTTCCCTGCTAACAGTAAAACAGTGGTATGATCCTGAGTATTTGATAAGAAAATAGGAAGGTGGAGGGTCCTTCTAAAACAGACATTACTCCTTTTTATAACATTTTGCATGGTAAACACTGAGGCAGAAAGCTTATCAAAACCTGCAATATTTTGACTACATTTTTTTAAGTTTGGGAGCACATGATGCTTTTTTTCCCCCCGAAATGGTAACATTTTACTCTCTATGAGATGTTCATAATGGAGAATTTATTTAACCAAACCCCCAATTTTTCCATGGGAAACTGTTCGCAGTGGCAAGAGGTTTTGTTTCGGCTCAAAGAGTGGGTGACGGAGGAGAAGGATGCACAGCAGGAGGATCAGGGACCTAATGCAGCCTTAGCCCCAGCAGGGGCTTGTGGGGGGATATGTTTTCCTTGTAAGCTTTTAAAACCTTGGCAGTGTTTCAAAACAGCAAGCAAGTAGCTACCAGGACTCAACAGCTCTCTGGTGACCATCATGTTCCTGAAGCTCTGCTTGACTGCAGCATGACTTTATATAGCAATTTATTCTTTAACAGCTACAGGGATCGACCCCATGGAACAGCATCCTTGGAGCTGGCAGTGTGCTGGCTCTGAGCCTGTTAGCTAACTTCTCCTGTTACATCCTGAGGTTGGTCTCTTTGGAAAGCCCAGGCCTGTTCCACAAAGCTCAGAGGGATCAGTTCCAGTGCAACTGCTGCCAAACAGCTTTGTGGGGCTGCTCAGGAAACAGTCCCTGAAAGAGTGAGGCTTGGCCTTTCTAGCAGAGGAGGATGAGGGACCAGCACTGGACTGTGATCCCCAGGGAAGGCAAGATGGACCAAGACATCAGGTTTGAGATTTCTTGGTTGTAAACTAAGGCTTGTATTTGAATGGTATTGCAGGGCAATACACACTGGACTTGAAGCACACCCTGTGGGGCATCCTGGAGTTAAACCGTCAAGTGTCCTCAGGATGTGACGGGGTCTTGAGCATCTGTCTCTTCCTGATGGAGAACAGTTGGCTGAAACACTAAGCCACAGCTTGGTGTGAGGAAGGGTTTTGTACTTGGTGAGCAAGCAAGCATCTGACAAGCAGGAATCATGTGTTCCCCTCCTTTAATTGCTGTGCAGAGGTGCAATGGTGGATGGCACTGCCAAACCTGCCAGGACCCTGGACCACCCAGCACCATGGCTTGTTGTTGCAAGATAATATGGAGCAGTCACTCATCAGTGCGTAGTTGCTCCCCATCAGGGAATGACACACAGTGACATTTGGATGTGATGGGTAGGCCAGGCCCTGCTCATTCAGCCAAAACACGCAGCACAGGGTTTATGCTGATTCCACACTCTTAAGGTGGCTTTGTACTGATGGCACGGTCTGTTCTGACATTAATCTTGCCAAGGCAAGGGGTAACCATCCAGTTTTTAACCAACTTGAGATAGCAGAATGGATTTATGTCAGATCAGCTTTTGCATCAGATGGCCAGGTGGTTTCCCATATGGGATGAGCAGTATCTAGAGAATGTACTGTTTCTCTTAAACAATCCATGCCTGAAAAAAGGCAGGTATATTGATCATCTGCCCTTGTAGAAAGGATGAGGAAGAGTATAAAGAGAAAGAGAGAAGAAAGTCTGCCTGCTGGGGATTGATAATGAAGTGTGACTCACAGCCAGAGAGAGTTAACCCTGGAGCTCGGCCCTGGCTCTCCCTGCGGGGCTCTTCTTTGCTTGCAGAAAAGGTGGTAAACCCTGGATGGAACTGCATCTGCAAAGGATGAGGAGGGCAGAGGGAGCTTTTATTTGAGGAACCTTTCCAGAAAAACCAGCCCATGAGATTATTCTTTTGCTGTTCAACAACATACATTGCAAGAGAGAGGGAGTACAATATTGTCCAGATTAGGGAGGAGGACTTTGTGTTTTGAACTGATTCAGAGGGGCCCCTCTCAAAGACTTCAGAACAACACTAAAAATAGCTTACTCTGCTAATACCAAGGAAACACTTTTTTTTGGCCAAGAAATTGCAATCCTATTTTTTATGCCCACTGATTTTAGAAGGGAGAGTTATATGTCTCTTTGTGTTGGGCCTCTTTCTGAGTAAAGCACATTAGGAAGATCAAGGTTTCTTTGTACTTTGTTTGAAGAGCTATCAGATAGCAGCAGTATCAGGTACTGTGGATTATCATCTTATAACTCTCTACAATTTTATGTGTTTTAATTACTGGAACAGAAAGAGTTCTGTGGGACATGTGAGTCCTAGAAACAGATGCTAATTAAACAAGCAAACTGTGCTGAGATCTCTGTTTTCCTCAACTGTATCAATAACAAAATTCTCTCACAGGTCAACACAAACTTCCTCCTCCCCCTCTCATTTGAGCTGTGGGTAATGAACAGTGTAGTGTTTTCATAATCATCTGATTTATGTAACAGCAGGTATACTAAAAACAGAGAAATAATTGGGCCAGGAAATTCACAGTGGCTGTTCCAGTAGCTTTGCAGAATCCCTGAAAAACCACACATCAAATCCCCAGCTTCAGCTTTGCACAAAGAAAACCTTTCTCCCTGTGGATCAGTGTCGTTATGAAAAAAAACATTATAAGATCATAAATAGAAAAGGTAATCTGTTCAGGGAAGTGTAGAAACATACCCAAGCTAAGCGTGGCCCCACTTCATCTACCTTCCAGTAGGTAGGGACTGGGAGGAGCATTAATGCAAGCTGAACACACCCTAGAGAACTGAAGATCACTGACTGCTTGCCTAAAGGAATCAGGAAGCCTAGCAGTTGACCCTAGAAGCACGGAGAAGGGACCCTAAGTCATGATCAAGAATATGCCCGGATTATAAAATGTGCCCATATATAGAATACGGGTGAAGAGTTGGCAATTTCTTTCAATAACTTCGTTCTTCTGTCGAAACAGTCTTTTAGCTCCTGTCTGGACAGCCAGCTCTGGACTGGTGAACAGGGTTGTTTTTATGTTCCTTCTCAGTTGTGTTGTTGGCTGCACACGGAATATAGTAACCCAAGAGCTAAATACAGTTCTTGAACCTTCGTCATCCCTTGCCTTATTCATTCCCTTCTTTGTGGTCTGTTGCGCGCTGTAGTACTGGGTATTTAACAATACTTGATGTGACACAGAATACTGCAATATTCCCAGGAAGAGAGCTCTCCGAGGCACACAGTGTCTGAATTTGTGCTCCTGCTTGCTATACTGTTCTCTGAAGCGGGGAGATAAGAATGGGATTATCCCATATCTGCAAGCTACAGGCTTCTCAGACCTTTTTCTCAAGCATCCGGTGCTGGCTAGCATCAGGGACAGGATATTGACCCTTGTTTCTAAGTAAGTCTGGCAATTCCCATATTGTCAGGCACTGGACAGAAACAGACTGTTTTCTGGTGGAGGGTGGCTCATATTTCTTGCCAATGCTGACAGTCAAATGCCGCTTTCACATTCTCTCTTACTGCTAATACACAACCTCAGGCTGGAGGTCAAAGGGTAGACCCTGGATGTTCCCATGCAAGGAAAATCAATTTAGATTCACAAAAGACAGAAGAGTCAGTGCAGAAGGTCACAACGTGGTCTTAGTTGCACTTCAGGTTTAGAAATTTGAACAGGGGGAAGGAGGAGCATGAATGAGTATGAACTGATGGAGCAGGATTGCTTGTGAACTGGCAGAGACACAGGCAGAAGGGCCATCTGCACTAGAGACTGACTTATCCCACTGTGCCAGGCCCTGAACTATCGCAAAATGTCATAAATATTTGTAATTTTACCTCAGTTCGTCCCATTGTGAAGCAAGATGTCCACCAAATTTGGACTTCAGATCCAACCTGAGACTTACAGTTTTATGTTATGGAGAAATTTTAAACCAGATCGCTTTGAATCAAGAAAGGGACTTGGACAAACAGAGAATGACCTGATTCCTCGCACCAGGATGAATGAAAATGCTTTTGAGCTTAAAACACTGGGATAAAACTACAGTTCTGCTCTCTTGGTGTATCAGGGGAAATCTGCTTGGCTTGTAACAGAAAATTTGCCAGAAATTAGAGCAGAGAAACACTCTCCAAGGGTTAGGGGGGCGATTCTTTGTTTTATAAAAACTCTCAGTTTTGGAGGGGTAGTTTTGGAGGGGCCAGGGCAAACAATTTTGAATGAAAAGCAGTGGGAAAAGCAACTCTGAGTGCAGAGTGTGCCTCCCCTCGGCACGCAGCGTGTGAAGGAGGTATCGGCCCTCTCCACCTCAGCCCCCCACTTGCCTTTCCGCTTTCAGGCTGGTGAATGCGCTGGAAGGAGTCACACTGCGTACATCTCACCAGGACGTGCTTACAGCTTGTGTTAGGGGTGTTGACAAGCTCATGCTGCTCATTGTTGCATTGTGTTCAAGCCAAGTCTCACAAGGGGAGACAGACTGTTGCTTCTCTGAGAGGCTCAAGTCATCATTTGATCAAAAAGAACCAAATAAGTGAATTCCCCCTTCCACCTCTTTATATTTTTGAGCACTGCTCAGTAATAACACCATGCACAGCTTCAAATCTAAGCACTAAGATCCCTACAGATATACACTGTTTGCAGTTTTTATGTATACAGCAGCACATGACAGCTCCCCAAGGGCCAGAGCAGTGCTGCTCTTTTCATCTGGAGGCAGATTCTTCCTGTAGAGTCTAATGCCCCTTCAAATTGAGCAGGGTTACATCAGAAGTAGAATATGAATCAGGATCTTCGTTTGTCATTAAGCATTTAGTTCATATTTGGTATTGCTATAAATAGGTCATTTGGCCGCAATCCTTATTTCCAGATTTTATTTTTATTTTTTTTAACCTCAGCTACGCTTTTTTAGACCATGAGCGTGTGATAAATCTAAAAATGTCAGACTTGGAAGAGGAAAGGGCAGCTAACTGAAGCATGGCTCACTCCTGTCCCAGGCTGCTCACTGCCTGCCCACTGTGGACAGAAAAGGGCCAAATGATCAGTCTTGGCACAGTCACCGAGGGTTGTTTTGAGTTCCTAGGAATTTAACCCTATGACTTTGACCTTTGACAAGAACACTTAATTATTTCCAGCTCTCCAACCAGGTCATAAACTGGCCCTTTAGAAAAGTTTCCTGCTTTCCATAAAAGACAGCTCTCGGCTCCTGTCATAGTAGAGTTTATATTCTTTGAATGGAGGGGCTTCTTGAGTCAGCAGGATATTATGGTTGGGTTAAAGAGTTCAGCATTTGGTTTTGTTTTTAACAGTGGATGGATCTGTGCTCCAAAATGCCATCCTGTCTCCAGATTTTGTGTCTCCCAAACTTTTCCTTTTGTTTATTGTTTCCCCAGATGTTGCAATTTGAAATTGTTCCTTTGTAAAACCAGAATTTGTCAACAAGATCGGAATAAAACCAATTCTGCCCTTTTCGTATTTTCAGGACAAACATATGCATGGATAATAATCAATTTTTTTTTTCATCCAAATACCCAGCAGTGACTGCCTTGTGCTCCTGTGAGCCTTGAAGTTCCGGTAACAGTTTATGAGCGTATCCCTTTCCCCCTTGGCTGACATACTGAGCCACATATGGCACACTTTCCACACAAGGTAAGAGAGAAACCTTTCACCTCTTTCTATCGCGCTCTCCATGCATTCATTTTGTCAGGGGGACGTTTCTCCTTCAGTCCAAAAATACTAAATGCAAAATGCCAGTTATGCCAGACTATTCAATAAATTAGAACGCAAGACCCCAGCTGCAGCCTTAATGAAGAAGCAGCTCATCACACGTTTTGTCTTGTGATTTAAGTAAACACACAGACCTAAACAGCCATGGTTCAGCAGGGAGTAGAGGCTCTGCCTGGCAGCCTGGCAAGGCTCCTGCTTCCTGGCAGCCCGGCAAGGCTCCTGCTTCCTGGCAGCCCTCAGATGAGCAAGAGGGTTTTGTGCAGCGCTCTGTGCGCACGGCACTCCCGGTAAGGAGCTATCGAAACCATCGACGCTTCACTTAAATTGACGGTAAGGTTTAAGAGAGAATGTAATTCTGCCTTCCCACTTAACAGCTTTACCAGTAAGTTGCTGCTTTTTCCTTACATGGAGATGTGGTTGGTGGGGACATTCTTTCAAAATGAAAAGGCGGCTCTCGGTACCAAAAAACCACTTGCCCACATTTCTAGCGTGTAAGGCAGAAAAACAGAGCTGAAAAACAAACTTATACTGAAACACCTATTTTTAGATTGATTTCCCAGCTTTTGCAGCCCCAGGCTCTGCCTCCCGGATCTGAGGCAGAGCCTAATGCCCCCTGAGGGCACTGGAGCTGACCCAAAACATTCAGCTCAGGTCCAAATCTATGTTTTCATCAGCACAGGTGTGAAGCCCGGAGTCAGACTAAATGAGGGGTCGCTTGAAATGCCTGCACCCTGGAAAGATCTGGCCAAGCCTGAGCTCCAACCAGAAACCCCCACTGCCTCCATGCCTTCAGCTCTGGATTTGGGATCATTGAGGTGCCACAACCAGCTGCAGGACCATCATGAAGGTAAAGTCTGTGAGACGTCACTGAGGAGAAAAATGAACAGCACACTTTCCTTGCCTTGCTGCAAGGAGGGGGAAACAGAAATGCATGCATTGAAGATCAGCAGCAGTAGCAGTGATTGCATTTCTTTGTATACAGAATTCATTAATTTAGATAGTGATGTCATCAAACTTGTCTTGAAGATCAGAAACCAGCTGTAAGCATCTTTCCTGCTTGGAAGGAATGCCCCATACCCCAGAGAAGGCTGGAGTCCTGCCTGTGACCTGGGAAATTCTAGCCCTTACCTTGCCTCTTGGAGGCTGCCAGCTTCCAAGCTGGAAGCTTCCAGCTGAGTTAACTGTGGGAATGAAGCCATAGCTGAGCAAAGGGGGAAAAAGAAATTAAAAATAAAAAAAGGTGGAAAGTTTTACAGGCCACAAGCCTTCAGGAAAAGGGCTGAATTTCAAGATAAATCCATTTAGCTCAAAACACAAATGGCATGTTTGTAAAAAGACACAGAATCTCAGTTTCTGGAAACAAAACAGCGATTAGTGGCACTGCTGAAGTCTGTGTCTTGAAAGGTTTGTCTTTTTTTTTTATACTTTTGTCCCTTCACAGTCTCCTGCCTATACACAATGTCCTGAAAATCCCCTCTGCTGCCCTACCCTCACCAACAGCATTTTGGAGAAGATGAATTGCATATTCTTTCCTACAAGTCTTTTCTTCAATTCAAGCCTGCAAATGATTAACTTTTTAAATTGCAATTCCCTGCTGCCTGAACCAGATTCTCACCCAGAGGCTGCTTTATACTGCTCCAGCAATGCTAAACTGCTGAACTTCTATTGTGGTATGAAAGAGACCTGGACATTAAAAGAAACATTCTTTCATGTCTCTAGAATATTTTCCATATTCTACAGAAGTACCAAGTATTTTGTTTTCTCAAAATAATAATAACAAAAGAAGTGCAAACTCACCCATATAATGTTCCTACTCCCCAAATATATCATATGGTATTTTAAATACCATCTTTCAGGGCCCTTCCTTTTGAAAAGCTAAGAAGTTTTATGGCATAAATATTTTCCCCGTGAGATTAAGAAACCAATGTGTCGGACACTGTATTTTTTTAACAGTTATGGTGTGTTAGATCATGTTCTTTTGTGGTTAGGTATGACATCAGGCCACCACAAAGCCATACCGGGAGAATCACACGGAGAAAAACATGTCAACTTAAGAGCTTTCAACATTCAGGGGAATTTGGAAAAGCTGAAACCTGGGTATGTGGAATGAACTGTTGTTATTCTGACAAAGATAATCTGAGGTGACGTGCAAGCATGCATACTTACAGGAAGTTGTAAGGAATAGATAAGGAGAAAAGAATTACTATTTGGATATTTCAACTTCAGAAAAAATATCGGAAAGCCAACCACTGCTGTCCCCTTACCCTCCAGTAAATACCTGATAATTCACTCACAATCTGCTTTGCTAAATGAAAGAGGCAGCCCAAATTTCTAACAGGCACTTGGAATCTTGGTGTACCTGACCTGCTGCTTTTTTAATGTTCCTATTTATCCATTCCGTTTATCTGTTGTTTGCTTTCCTTAATGCAGCAATCCTTAGACCTTTCAGCCAACATCATGAAAAAACACACAAGAAAAATCAGTTTTCTTGGAAGACAGATCTGCGAGAGCGAGTGCCAAAACGCTGATGGGCAGCTGAAGCACAGTGATGCCTCAGGCTGGCTGAAGGTGATTTAGGTGGGCAGGGAGCTCGAGACCCAAACCTGGGTGGATATAGTCTGCCATGTGGGGTTTCCTGGTTTTGGCCTGGTTGGTGGAGCTGCCCTGGTTTGTCATGGGTGCAGAGGGGATTAATTCCTGCCTTGTGCTCGTGCCGTAAGTGTTCTTCCACGCAGAGTAGCTGGGGAGCCTGCTCTACGTCTGCAGGCACAATCAGTGGTTGCCATGGAGGAAGGACCCCTCCAAGACATGTGGGGAAAGCAGGTCTTGACTGCTGTGACAGGCAAGCAACCATCTACAGAGATTTGCATCATCTGCTGAGAAGTCGCCTCCATGGAGCTCAGACCCCAGAGTTGAAGAGGGGGTTTTTTTTGGGTTTTTTTGGGGGGGTTTTGTGCAGAGCAAATGCCTGCAGCTTTATTTGGGAATTTGCTATTCCTGTTTCTGACCCATAAAAGCACTTGTCTGCCTGTAAGGTTTTCTCCTTTTTCTCACTATCCTAATTGAGCTAATGAAAATTATTCCATCTACATCGAAGCTTTATCTTGGCTAGGACTTACTCCATCCCTTCCCCATCATTTAGCAAACTGTGGTTCCCACTGCTGGCTTTGTATGTTGAAGGACAGAGGCAACACGCAAGGTAACCTGTATCTCCGATAGGCCTTGGAGAATCAGAGGTACAAGCAGCCTCATACTGAGGTGTGTGCATGCCTGCATACCTAAGAGGAGACGTCTCAGATTGCAAAGGCAGCCCTCCTATTGGCATTTCTTAACTTGTAAGTCCTCAGCTTTGTAAGCCAAATAATGTCCTATTTAGCACAGACTTGCATTTAGGCATGCAATAAATAAAATGCCTTCAAAGGTACAGATTTATTGACACGGTTTTTTTCCCTTCCTGAAATTGAAAGGGTATAAGAGGAACTTCAGATTCAAATGTAGTTTATGCTACTCCTGCTTCATGGTCTGCTGTCACCACCATGCCTGTCCCTGCCAGAACAGAGAAACAACATCAGATGTGGCAGCCAGAGCTGTTTCACCCCCAGCAGCAGGGAATGCAGTTGGTACTAAGTTTCTCTAATTTTCCTTTTTGAGAAGAGACACACCTTCTTCTACACCAGTTTGTCTCAGGTACTGGAAAATACGTTAGTTGCTGGGACTGGTCATACACGCAAGGCTGTTTTAGGAGGTGGTCCATTGACACTGCTTTCTATTGTAGCATATATAGATTTGGTGTCTATAATCAGTCAACTTAGCAGTATTTTTTTTTACTGAAGAAGTGTTCTGTGACTATTTTATTATCTTTTATCTTTGTAATTTTTGTATAACTGCTATGACCTTCTATTCTTAATGTGGCTTTCCTTTGTGATGTGCAGCTGAGATGTATAAACAAAGTTTTTTACAGAAACAATTGCAAGTGATTCATCAGGCCATTCTGACTTACCAGTCTGCCTTGTACTTTGAATATCAACTCTTCACAGCAACGTTATCACAAAGAATATATAGTTTGAGAATTCTTGTGAGAAATTTTTAGGGAAATCATTCTGAATTAAGAACTCAGATTTATTGTTCTTTTCAGCTGTTTACAGACAATCTACAAACTTGGTGAGAGAATGAGTTTGTGGAATTCATTACATGAAATTGTAGCAATTATTAATCACAGAATCATAGAGTCAGATGGGTAGGAAAGGGCCTCTGAGATCATCAAGTCCAACCCTTGATCCAACACCACCACAATTACTAGACTATGGAACTAAGTGCCACGTCCAGCCTCATCTTAAAAACCTCCAGGGATGGAGAATCTACCACTTCCCTGGGCAGCCCATTCGAGTGGCTGATTACCCTCTCTGTAAAGAATTTCTTTCTAATATCTAACCTAAACCTCCCCTGGCACAGCTTAAGGCCATGCCCTCTTGTCTTACTGCTGGTTGCCTGGGAGAAGAGACCAACCCCCACCTGGCTACAACCTCCTCTCAGGGAGTCGTAGAGAGCGATGAGGTCTCCCCTGAGCCTTCTCTTCTCCAGGCTAAACAACCCCAGCTCCCTCAGCCTCTCCTCATAGGACTTGTGCTCCAGTCCCTTCACCAGCCTCGTTGCTCTCCTCTGGACCTGCTCCAGCACCTCAATATCCCTCCTGAACTGAGGGGCCCAGAACTGGACACAGCACTCCAGGTGTGGCCTCACCAGTGCTGAGTACAGGGGCAGAATCACCTCCCTGTTCCTGCTGCCACACTGTTCCTGATCCAGGCCAGGATGCCATTGGCCTTCTTGGCCACCTGGGCACACTGCTGGCTCATGTTCAGTCGTATCTAAACACAGTGGACTGTGACTTTTAAGTTGAATCTAAATAAAATGGTCTGGATTTTAACTTCCTCCTCCTGTTATTGTCCTTGCTAAAAGTCTTATACAAAAGCAGTGATAGCAAATGTCCCACAGTGTTTCTTATCAGCCCTTACACAGAAAGATGAAGAATTTTCTGATAACATTTATTCTTTTTTTAGATTCAACATGTTCACAACATAATAGAGTAGGATATCAATTCTTCTGACTACACATGGGACAAATCCGCAAGAGCCAATCCAATTGTTTTGCTCTCCACTTTGTACTTCACAATAGCTTGACACTAGCTTACATATTATCTTTTTTAATTTTCTTTAATGTGCTCAGGGATGGTTTTGTTATTGTTGTTAGCTGTTAATGTGTTGGCTGAGGGCTTGGAGGACTTCTGTGGTCAAAATATCCAACATCGGTCTAAACCTCTGCATTGTTCCCTGTTCCCACAGCCTGCAGGAGAGCTGCTGAACCCAACCTGCCCTGCTGCTCTCCTGAGTGAGCAGTCATGGAGGGCAAACTGGGGCTGTAGAAGGTGTGAGGCTTGAAAAAACAGAGGGATCATATATTCTTTGCAATATGACAGAGAAATAAAGTAGGCCAAGCTCCTAGGTGTGTCCTCATGTGCTGCACCAAACAGTGCATCCCATAGCTTGACTTTTCAGAGCACTTTCCTGAGTGGCACTGGGGAGAGGTCTTCAGAAACACCTCAAAGCCACAGTTGCATGTTTGTCTGCTCCAAAATGGCCCCCAGCTTGTGGAGAGGCAGGGGAAACCCTGTCAGAAACACACGTGTCTTTAGACCCTCCAACAAGGGCGAGATACTCAGGATTTGCTTAGTGTGACATTGGGCTGGGCATGCCTGTCCTTATAAGCCCTTGAGGACAGGGAAGTGCTACTTCCTTTCTGCGGGTTGTTGCAAAACACCATTATTAATGATTGTCAGATACTTATCAGAGAGCAATAAGGAACATTTTGACTTCCCAGGGAAACATTTAGTGCACCTTTTCTAAACAATCGGATGATGATGATGTCCATGATTTTCAAAGAGAGAGGTGGTTTCCAGAGGCTGGCAGCTGCCCTTACAGGTGCAGGAATTAGTGCAGGGAGCAGTGATGCCAAGCAGACACAGCAGAGAGGCAGCTTTGTGTGTTGTCTGCAGGTGGTATTGAGAACAATGCTGCCCTGGCCTAAAGGAAGAGTTTGTCCTAATCACAGCAGAACCTTTGGAAATTAGTGGAGTGGTAAGGTTCCTTGTTCTAGCAGCAAAATTCTCTCCCTCCTGTGTTCTGTGACAAAGAGAGAGGATAAATATTCTGGGCTGAGAATGATACAAAAAGAGCCCTTAAAAGTTCTGCAGTCCATGGCTGCAGGCCCTTAGCAAGAGATTCCTTCAAGTTGTAAAAAAGGAGTTTAAACATTTTATATTTAACCTCTTTTCTTTGTCCAGAGTCTCCTCATGTCTCCAGCTGCTGTATTCATGTGCTTCCCCATCTGGAAGGGAGCCAGGCACAGGGCAAGTGAGTTTGTAAGCTCAGAGATTCCCTCTTACGGCATTGGAGAGCGGAGTGAAAGCATTAGAGAAAAACAGCAGTGGCTCTTCCCTGGGTTGTTTTGCCCTCTTTTGATATGGTCTTACCCCAAAAGCTGACTGTTGTCAGTATATGGATTACCGTGATGGTGATTTTCCATTACTAATGGAAGGTTAAAGTTTCTGCTTCTGACTGGTCTAGTTCATCTGTCAACTATCAATAAAAGCAACGGATGAGGGTGAAGTCCTTGAACTCTGCATTGTCTAAGGTGTGACTCTTGCATCTACTTATATGGGTGTGCTACTATACATTATAAGCCTCTGATGGTAAACAGAGTTTGGATAAATACAGCTGAGAAAACTGATAATGGCCAGAAGTATAAAAAAACCACAGTTGTTCGTTGTCTTTTGGATGAGGAAGTGTTGTCATTTTTTCTGATGCTGACAACTTTCCCTGGCAGATTAGCCAGCCTTTCTAAGAGTCTAAATATGACTGTCACTGTATCAAACCTGTATTTCTCCTACTTTGTATATTAAACTGTGTGTAAAAGACCTCTCGTTTGTATACCACACAAATATGCTAAACCTCTTTGAAGCTAATTGAAGGCAAGATTTTACAAGTTATTTTTCAGGCAGTTCTTGGCTAATTCTGGGTGCATAAAACATGTAGAGTACACAAGAGCCTTCCATCCCTCCATTGCTTGCAAGGAAGATGGACTTGATGTTGTAGAAAAACATGTTTTTACAGTGTGAGCAACCCGTGGTGTTGTTCACATAAGCATGGTTTAGAGGAGCAAGTATCTTTTTGATGGGTTTTTCCAGAGTCTCCCTCTAAATGGACTTCAATTTTCCATTAAAAACTTCTGGTAAGAATCTGGACTGGAAGGGATGGAAACAGTAAACTAAATTAGGCAACTTTGGGCATCGCATGAAGTAACACCTGTTGCAGTACCAGTGAAGCTCCTGGGAAAAACTTACTGAAAAGGAACATGTAGAAGTGGAGCACCTTGCTTGTGTACTGCAATCCTCCACCCTCACCACCAAGAGCTTCTGTAATAAGGACTCCGTGAAACAAAGCAGTCACATTTAAACATTCCACTGGCAGTTCTCATGGAATTTCTTTAGTTATTCTGTGTTCCTGCTTTCAGCAGTTGAGGAGGACAAATACAGTAGACCCATCCTTCACCTCTTCACCTCTCAAACATTTTGCCTGATAGCATTTTCCTCCACTTTCCTTAGTGACAATGGTCTTGGAAGAGTCTGTGCCAGAGAAGAGGTCTGGGTAGGAGAAGAGAAGGCAACTTCAATGCCAGGTATGGGGTATTTTTTGAAGCCAAGGTTGTGATAATTTCCTCTATCACAGTTTGTGCCTTCTCCTCCATAGCTCTGCTGTATGTTGTCCTGCTTCCATTGGCCCATAAGCTCACAAACCAGCCTTTCACTGGGGAATGCAGACAGGTGGTCTCTTCCAATGCCTCCTCCAGCCTCTGCAAGGCCCCTGTGTCCTATGACAATTCTGTTGTAGTGTACAGCAGTAGGATCATATGAATTTTATTCTGAATTCTGATAACAGGTAGGATGGGGCCATTTACATATTAAGTGTTGGCTCCCTGCCTGATGGACCTAAGGACTAATTACAGCAGGAGTGATTGGTTTTGGTTTAAACAAACAGATTCTCTTTAGAAAGTTTTTTTTAGTGTATATATCATAAGGGGAAAAAATGAATAATTGGATGTATTAGGTTTAAAGCATGTTAAATTCAAACACAAATCTGAAGTTGAAACAATAATCTTCCTTTCCCACCTCAACACAAGGGAGTATCTGGATTTTTAGACTGGAAGGTCACTGGTGGGTGACAAAAGAGACTTTTGTTCGCCCCTTGGCTGCCCTTCTTGCTTGCAGGCTGACCCTCCTCAGGCCAGCCTCTGTCACCCTGCTTAAAAGGGCAGTGTAATGATATTGACCTATTTGGCAAAGGGCTTTGACATCTATCTGTGAAAAAGAGTTGGAGATGAGTTGTCTTTGCAAACTTTTAATATTTCACTTTGGTACGTTACTTCAGCTTGAAAAATACTATGTGCTAAATTTGGGCAGGTTTTAGTGTTTGTGATTCATTCACGAGGAATTCCAGACTTCTTTAAGCTCTTCCCTTATTTGTAGGTATTTGCTGACTAGTTTTACTAAATAGGCTGTTCCGAGGCTGTTTGCTACACTTGACACCACTTATCTGTTCATAGGACTGAGTCACGCACCACAAAGCCTTGCACTGGTGTGTGGAAGTTAATATATGGCAAACGGAAGCAAAAGCCCAGCCTTGAGCACAACCTACAGCTTGGAATGGTGGGGCGAGAGCTCCACCTTCCCACGCCTGGACTTTGCCGGTGTGTGAGTCAGGGCTGGCTGAGCAGGCAGCGGTGGGATTTCTGGCTTGATAACCCCCGAGGACAAAGAGGAGCTGTTACCTGGTGAGCACGCAGAAGTACTCTCTGTGCAGACAGGGTATTGGCACGTAAACTCATGAGCTAACCACTACGTGCAAAAGGTAATTGTAATACGAGGATAATGAGAGCATTTTGGTTGTGGTTACTTCCTTGATAAAAAAAATATGCAAACTGTGACAGCTCTTTCCTTTAGCAACTCTTCTTTGAATAATATTTCTAATCCATATTCTGGAAAAAAAATACGGAATTTTCAGAATATGTCTCATTATTTTGAAACCTCCTGCAGGGAAGAGAGATGCAGTTACAACCTGATCATGCTTTCTCTCAAACTGATTTAAAATCTTGTATGTGAACACACTGTGATCTCAACTGGTGCCCAGAGTGACACCTTCCATGAAAACACACAGCTGTCCCTTAATGGGAGATTAGTGATTTAACAACATGTCTTTTTCTTACTATTGTTGTTTTCTCACTAATGAAACAGGCTCGTGCTATGTGCTATCATTTACATTACAAACCCTGTAATATAATAAGTTAGTACTTTTTTAAAAAAGAAAACATAGCCGTAAGTTTTATTCAGTCTGGTTATTTCATGGCTTCAGAATTTGTTGTCCAAGTCCCTAGTGACCGCAAATGTAGATAAAGACTTGAAAATCTGAATATCTTAAGGCTCAGAAACATGACAGAAAATAGCCTCCAAAAGTTTACACACAGTTTGGTTCTGTGAGAGAGGAGAAGGTGAGGAGGAGGAGGAGGAGATACAAAAGCTGACATGGGATATTTGCAGCAAACACTGCTGTCAGTGGGGCTGCTGGCACTATGTGGCTCTCGGGGCTATTTGGAAAGTTTTCACTGTTCAGCCTCAGAGTCTGAATTCTTCAAGCCTTGTTTAGTCTTTCTGGGCTCTCTTAAAGGTCAGCTGAGAGAAAACATGAATTGGCTCTTACAGAGGCAGAGCCTCCCTGTTCGGTGATGCAGGGAAAGTGTCTAAAGCATGGTGCTGTGAGAGAAATTAGCTGCTTCTGTTTACTTCCTTCCCCTGTAGTAAATTTTGTTCCGTGAATGAATGAGACAGACTTAGTACTGATTTTATTCCCAACAGTCCTTGATCCGCAACCTAGAAATGCCTCCAACTCCACACGCATCCTTCTAGCCCACAGCTTTTTCTGGAGCTGATGAAAAACAGAGCTGATGTCATAGGCTATTTTTATACAGTCTAAAATACTTGATTTTTGTAATAGTGAATGAGTGCATTATACTTTTTTGTAAATTATTTCAATTTTTTTGTTTCCATTTATGTAGATTGACAAATAGATGAACTTAGAAGGAGCAAGTTGTTTGTTTGGGGTTTTTTTTCAAATTATTTTCAAATTCTTAAGCCCCACTTCCACCTCTGCCTTCTTTCCCTAAGTCTCCATCAACAGCCAACACCAAGGTAACCCCTGCCAAGGGGTATCAAGCTCTCGAGACAGTGGCCTTTGGTCTCGGAGCAGGTGAGTAATTGCACGCTCACAGCCCCAGGCCTGAGCAGTGATTGCCACAGTGGAGCTGGCACATTCATTCACAGTCCCTGGAGGAAGACGCTGTGGTCCTGTCAGCCCCACATCCTCCTGCTATCCTAGCAGCTGTGATACACCACCAAAGTTTCACAGAGAAGTTCCTGAGATGGTGGCAAACAGAGTGAGAACCCAGATGAATAGTTGTCATTAGCCATGTCAGATATAGGCTGGATGCTTTTCCAGTTTCTGGTTTTCTTCTTCTTCAATGCTGCTGAAGTGTTTGGGCAGACAGTCTGTTCCCTGTTATCTCCCACTATTATGTTTTTCCTTAAGTGTAGTATCAAAAGCTCTTGTACTTTTTTTTTATATATATTAAGAGTAGCCCAGTCTCTCCTGCTGTGTTTACATTTCTGGCAGCAAGTCACTGCTCCTGTCATGCACTTAGCACCCTCTTGCTGCTCACTAGCAACCCGGGTGGGCACAGCACAGCCACTGCCTTAGAGTCGCCCATTAGAGTAAAATGCGTTTTTTGGTAATTCAGCAATTGCTGGTCTGCAAAATTGAAAAAGAGAAGTTTGCTAAATGGAGCATGGAATGCTGCTGAATGCAGAACTGTTTAAAAGAAGCCCCGAACTGTAATGAATGCAGTACAGGTTCTCTCTGTTTTTGTGTTTTAAAAGTCAAATCAAGGAAATTAAAATGTTTTTGATTTTTTTTCAGGCCCTATTTTAGCAGCATCTGCCTTGCCTGGGGAAAACAGTTGTGACTAAGGTGGTAGGCAAAGGGCTCTTTTCCAAAAGGATTCCACTATTTAATATCAGTTTGAGATGCTTCTGTCTAAAAACAAATCCCCAAAACCTTCATGCTGTCCTAGAGGACCTGGAAACATAACTCTAGCCCTCTAGCAATTATATCAGAGCTCTGCATGAAATCGTGGTGGCTGCTTTTTAGCCACTCATTTTTGAAAGGGGATATAAAAAGATTCATAATTCTTTGTACTCAAGTACTTTTCAATTTGTGAATCTCACTTCCCTAGAGAACATATTAAGCAGTAACTAGAGCATGTCCTGAAGAGGTACTCTTTTTGATACTACTCTTCCAGGCTCAAAATAATTACATGTATAATTATGAAGGTAAAGACTGACTCTGCCTGTGTGGTGGTTAAATACTCATTGCAGGCCACAGCTCTTACTCTAAGGGTTGGGAGGTTTATTTTCCTAAGGCTAGTATTCAATGAATCATGCAGTTTAGAAAGGAACAAAGCTTACTGAATCTTTGTAAAAGCTTGTATTGATTCAGATGCAACATTTGGGTCCTTTCTGCATACACAAACATACAGACTCTAAAGGCCAAGGTCTATGAGATTTAGCTGAGCAAAATGTTTTGAGACAGCCTTGTTCCACTGCAAAGCCAGTGCTGGCAGTAAGCACCAGCCTGCATAATAGAAAGGAAATACTCTCGGCGCCTGCCCATAAGCAGGTGTTGCATCAGACGAAATGTTTTCATAAACATAATGTCATACTTCAGTACATCTGCGTCATTTAAGGGAAAAATCTAGGGATAATCTTCTTATTGCCATCTTCTCTGCTTCCAGCTTTCTGAATTACTTGCACTGATTTCATGGCAGGAAATGCTGATCCTGTGTTGCAATATGTGGCCCAGCCTGGAATAGTAATTTCAGTTTAAATACTCGAAGTAGAAAACGTTCCATTGATGTTTTGCTGCCTAAAGGGCCACGCTAATCAACTTCTAGCAGTTTCTTCTTCAAATATTACTCAAATAGTCATTAATTAATATATGCTTTTCCACTGGTTTTGTTTGTTTCTTTGTTTGGTTTTCTTTTGATACAATTTTGTCTGGCCACTGTTATTAAACCATCTGCCTCCGGAGTACAAATAATTTCCCCAAACGTGCACCATTCTTGCATATCTATAGAAAAGTAGTCACTGAAAACAGCCACTGAAAGCCTTGGTGGCCACTAAGACAAGTGTGCTATACTTACTTCTGACAACACTGGGGAGACTGCCTCCATTCCCCAGGTGCTGTGGGACAGGGAAGGTGGAATCTGGTCGGCGAGAAGTGGAAACAACCTGAAAGTGTTTAAACAGTTCTGTCCACTGAGGCTGAGGGAAGAAAGAGATGAATCAGTGAGTGGCAAAGAACAGGCCCATCTGCATCATCAGAGAACAAGAGGGGTCTGCAAACTCAAGGTTTATGTGATTTACACAATCTGTCACGTGTACCTAGCAAAATACTATTCAGAAGAAGCAGTCTGAAATTTGTAGCTCTTTGATTTTGACCACATCTTGGCTCTTGAAAAGGTGGCTATGGCATTTCTAGTTCAACCTGCTAAGAAAATGCAGTCCATCAGATAGATTGGTGTAACTAATCTGCAGAGCCAGGACAAGCATAGGGCAAGTTGTGCAATTCCAACACAGTGCAATTTCATTGTGGATTTAGTAAGACAGCTCCTTCTCTTTTGGGAGTTTGTCCTTTTGAATGCCCAATGAAAATCTCTGTCCTTCATGGGCACCTTGCAACTGTGATCTGTCTCCTCTCTATCTGCTATTTTGATGGAGCTGACCATAAAGCTGCATGATGTGGTTGCCCTTATTTGTCGCTCCCTTTGAGATTCAGCAGTGGTTTTTATAAAGAGCCAACCTTTCCTTTTTGCAAGTCCACAGCCCTTCTGCCTTGGAGAAGTGCCCTCTCCTCAGAGCCATGCTGACTTTGTCAGAGTGTTTATGTCCTCTCCCCAGGAAAGGATTACAAATTATGTCAGGAACACGTCTTTTAAAACACACGACCTCTTATTAGACAGTGTTTTTAAGTAAAACGACAGGTGAGCTTGTTAACTCCATCTGCCACTCTTCTCATGGAATACATGTTACTTAAACAAGCTTTAATATCCTCTACTAAGTAAAAGTTGTTTTCAACAGGAATACCCTGAGTATAAGCATGATATGCATATGTGCCTTTTTTTTTAAAAAAAAAAAAGAAAAAAAAAGAAAAGAACCAATAACTACCATCTGCCACTTTCTTAGTAAACATTGTGATATTATGTCATGAACTCAATTACACAGATCACCGGGGTGTGGACAACTGGTTGGTGCTTTTTAAAAGTAAGTGTTGAAATAAACCTTCGCTTTAGGTGCAGCAAATCCATTACTGAATGTTCGTCAAAGAGAACGGGCTCATTTCAGACAGCTGTGCGTGTTCCCTTGCGTCAGTGGAAAACTGCCTGGGCACAACCAGCTTGTTTCTTATTGACTCGTGTGATTACAGGCAGGGTAAAAAACGGCACCACTTATTGAGAAGGCCACCCCTAAACCTTGTTCTGCATTCTGTCTTTGGCCAAGCCTGTGGAGAAATGGTAATTCTCACCAGATCCACTTTTTGGCCAAGTGTTCTCTGTGACAGGGAACGCCACGTGCCCTGCTGAGGGTATGCCTCGGGCTTGCTTTTAGAAATATGTTAATTTATTTAGAAAAAGTCCAGGCTGAATGGCTGAGGCACTTCTAGTACAGGGGAGAAAGAGGAGGCAGACAAGACTTTTGTTCTGGGGAGAAAAAAAATTGGTGATCCCCCTGAAGTCTGAGACTGGAAGCTGCTGGGAAAGATCAGAAGTGGGACTCAGAATTGGTGGAAAGCTGCTTAGATTCAGTGAGCAAAGGCATTGGACAGAGATAGAGCACATGAAAAGAAAGGACAGAAATGGCAAAAAGATTCAACAAGCATTTAACAAACAGGTCCCTCACCCCTCTTCCCCACCTCCTAAGAAATCATAGTTCATTCATTAAAGAAACAGTGGAAGCTTGAAAGCGCAGAACTCCGAAGTTTAAGCTTTGCTTGTTCTAAGTTGAGCTTTTTTAGATATAAACAGTTAGAAATAGTTCTTAATTGCACATTAAGTATGATCATGCAGTGAGCAACGTCTGCTAATTGAACAAGGAAACCATCTTTTAGGAAGGGAAACAGATTACAAGTCTAGAGGCAATCTGTATTGCAAATCTAACTGGTGAATCGTGATAATGATTCCCAATCTATTGTTCATGGGGCATTTAATCATCTTCTGTGGAAAAACTACAGAAATCTACTGTCTTACACCAGATATTATTCAGAAAAAAAATTATCCTTTCTCAAATTATTACTGGCATCAGTTTCAGCTGGCACTTTAGGAATCTTTAAATATCTGTGTACTTGGCCTATTTTGTGTTCACAGAGCAAATGAATCAGACTCCTGTCTTCCTGCTTCAGTCGTAGTTGTAAATTGATATTAGGCTGGTGAAATGACTCCTGGGAAGATTTAATACCTTTTTTCTCTCTTTTCATTTTGGCATATCTTCTTTCCCCTTTCTACTTAAACTGACCTGCTGTCTCTTACTGATATTTTGAGCAGGCGATGTGGGAAAAAGGAAACTTGTCTGTGAAAGTAGGGACCAAATTGTTTTGATGCACACAGCAAAACTCCTATTGAGTTTATTGGAAGAAGGATCCATTCAGAGCCTCTCTCTCTTCTTTTTGTGTTTGTTGTTGTTTTGCTGTTGTTGTTGTTGTTGTGGGAGGTTTTTGTTTTGTTTGCTTGTTTAGGATTTTTATTTTGTTTTGTGTTTCCTTTAGGCCAAAATACAACAACATGTTGTGAATATGTATCTCTTGCATTCATTAAGACACAAAAAGGGAGATTTATGAGGTTCCCATGACCCGTTTATTATTCAGGAGTTGTCTGTGTTTGATGTGGTGGGCACATTGTGCCCAATTTGTTACACCTGTTTGGTTCTCAGCTGAAACCTGCTGGTGCAAAACTGCAGCCTATTGTACTAAGCAGACTGGCCTCTTGACAGCTTCATAGTGAGTAAATCATATGTATCCCTCTGGCTGAGTAAGACCTTGATGAACTTGTATCAAAGGGTTTTCTGAACTCGTTTTTAGGAGCATGATGTGAATTATACGGAGCAGGTGTGAGTGCCAGGGGAAGGCGGAGGTCGGTGTCACACTTCACAGCAGAAAGCCACCCACCATCAAGGCTGCTTTTCATGTGCTCGGCCAAAATGAACCCTACTGGAAACAGAAGGCCCTCTGAGGCTATGTGTAAGCCTGAAGGAACAGAGCAGGCTTTTGAGGGAGGAAATCAAAAACATTGGAAAAATTCCTGCTTCAAATCAAGGTAATTTTTAATGACTTGTAAGTCAAGACGGGACTGAAGTAAAGCACCATCATGATTTACAGAAATCCTCTCCCTTGCTTTCGAAGTTAAGTAGGACACTTTCCAGATCAAATCACTTGCATCAGTCCCTCTCAGCAGAACAGAGGGCAACTCTGTAGGGGAAGCCAGTTACAGTTCTGGCACTGTGGTGGTCCTTTCTGTGAGGAGGGGTCATGTGCTCTTGTGTCAGATTATGCCATGTTATAGGGAGCGAGACAGTGTTCTTTACGGTGGCGAACAGTTGCCTTGACTGGGAAACAGGACCATGCTCTGTGCTTTTTCCCCACAACAATGCTTGAATTTGACCCTTTTGGTGCTATTGGTGTTCGGTTAGAGCTGCCCAACACTGGACTCTTTTTCTCCTGGAGATACAATGTTTGATGATGCCCTAAGGCTACTGGCAGAGTGCCTTGAAAGGGACAGCCTCTGGTTTTACTTCCAAAGAAATTCATGAGCTGCTGCAACTGACAGAGCTTTTGTAAGTATGGGGGAAAAGTGTGTAGAGGTTGATGAAACTTCCTTTTGCAAAGCAATTTTGGGTGGCTCCCGGTGGTTAGGGAATGCTTATATTGTACAAATTCAATGATATCAGCCGGGAAATCATTCTTGTCACTGCGTTTCCTGAGGCACTGATTTCTTAATCCTTGTTCTTCTGATAGTGTATCCAGCATTAGATGCTGCAGAAGACACCTAAGCCTGCAGTAGAAATTCCTCTGCACTTCATGGAGACTGTATCCCTCTGGTCCAGTGTGGAATAAACCTGAAAATCATGAAATCACGAGCTTCGGATATTCATTTTTTTTTTATTATTTTTTTTTTTTTTAACTCAATTTGCTCTTTCCTCCCTTGAGGAAGGGAAGCCTCAGGAAAATCCTACCACGGAAAGTTTCTCCACTGTAGTCCCACTAAGTTAAAATGGAGATCCTTCACCACGAAAATGTTGTGCCTCCAGGAAAAAGTTTCACTTGTTAAATCTGACTGGTTCCAGCACGTTTTGGTGTTCAGGGTCTTTACACTCTGCCTTGAGGGGGGTTAGGGAAGGGGGATGCCTACTGTGGTTCTGACATAATGCCTTGATTTCAGCAATGGGAACTGGGGGTGGAGGAAACAGACAGAAAAGTAGCAGAAGTAGGAATATAGTAAGTTACTAAGAGTGTCAAAAGGAGTTGAAACACTGCTGTACAAAGCAGACTTCCTGACAAGCTGGATAATTTCTTTGCTATGTTGGCACATATCTGAAAAAAATCTGTAAGCTTTCTTGTATATTTCTGATTACTTAAAAAATTGGGGGAAGGTGGATTACAGTCTTACCCAATATCAGCATGTATTATGTAATTCTGAAGCAGTAAAGTTACAAAATTCGGAGATTGTTTGATCAAGAAGATGTTAAATGGTACAATGTATAATAAAAGTTGCTACCTATAAAAGGGGGGAAGAATATTTACTGCCATTTCTTAAATCGAGGGTTACATTTGCAGAAGTGGCCTTGGTTGAGGCTTTGCACTTCAAAGCTGTAATCTTCTCAACTCACACTCCCAGTAGAGTTGGGTTCTGTTGGTGCAAACTGTTACACCTACATGCGCAGCCTCACGTGCAACAACTAATTCTTGAACAAAGCCTTCTGGCTGGATTGAAACCCCTCACAACCAGCAGGTAATTTTAAAAAATAAATAAAAAAATTCCTTTTCCATTTTCTCAAGGCCAGCATAAACCCCCGCAAACCTTATTGCTTAAAGAATGCAAGAGAAGGTCTTGGGTCATGCACTGGCATCTGCAAACCAAAACTAGTCTTTCACTTCTCTATAGTCTTCATTTGGCGTCTTCCTCTAACCCTTGATGAGAGTCCCCTGTGCCACACATCATTCTCTTACTTGCTCTTTGCAGTCTGGAAATATAATGGAGAATGTGCTTACTTCTCTGATTAGAATTCTCCAGCGGGGAGAATGATGTTACAATGGAGTCCATACAACAAACTAGCGAAAAAAAAGTAATAGAATAGCAAAGTTATAGCCGTGAACTAGGGGTTACTTGACATCAATATCAGTCTTGGGATGGTAAGAATGATTACTCTGATTCTCCTGGTGGTTTATTAAGGAGCTAAGGATATAACATCATAGAATCATAGAATCATAGAATCATAGAATCAGACAGGTTGGAAAGGACCTCGGAGATCATCAAGTCCAACCCTTGATCCAACCCCACTGTGGTTACCAGACTATGGCATTAAGTGCCATGTCCAGCCTCATCTTGAAAACCTCCAGGGATGGAGAATCTACCACTTCCCTGGGCAGCCCATTCCAATGGCTGATTACTCTCTCTGTAAAGAATTTCTTTCTGATATCAAACCTAAACCTCCCCTGGCACAGCTTAAGGCCATGCCCTCTTGTCTTACTGCTGGTTGCCTGGGAGAAGAGACCAACCCCCACCTGGCTACAACCTACTCTCAAATAGTTGTAGAGAGTGATGAGGTCTCCCCTGAGCCTTCTCTTCTCCAGGCTAAACAACCCCAGCTCCCTCAGCCTCTCCTCATAGGACTTGTACTCAAGTCCCTTCACCAGCCTGGTTGCTCTTCTTTGGACCTGCTCCAGCACCTCAATATCCTTCCTGACCTGAGGGGCCCAGAACTGGACACAGCACTCCAGGTGTGGCCTCACCAGCGCCGAGTACAGGGGCAGAATCACCTCCCTGATGCTGGTGGCCACACTATTCCTGATCCAGGCCAGGATGCCATTGGCCTTCTTGGCCACCTGGGCACACTGCTGGCTCATGTTCAGCTTCCTGTCAATCAGCACCCCCAGATCCCTTCCTACCTGGCTGCTCTCCAGCCACTCTGGAGAGCATGTCCTAATGTCCTTTCTGCTGCCTAAAGAAAGGTGAGAGCTAATGCTTTTCCAGGTTAGCATTTGTCAGCCAAACAATCTGTGCAGGATTTGTAGGAAAATAAGTGAGTGCAAAGGACAGTTTGAAAGTAATGCCTGAGGGAAGGTTAGGATCTTCACTTTTCCCCATCCCGAGAAAAGTATGTGTGATGTACCACCTCCACCATCAAATGTGCTTTGTATTTTATTGCATTGCTTTCTGCTAGCCCCATCTCTTTCACTAATCTCCTCTGTGTGAATGCTTTTGGATGCACATTTATACTTTGATGGCAGGAGTAAAAACAGGAAGTAAGGACAGAGGAGAAGAGTTTTCTTGGCCAGCCTGCTGCGTTACGGAGTTCTTCAGATTTCACGGTGGCCTGCTTACATTCCTAGTTAAATTTCTTTTCCCTGTACGTGTTGAGTGATGTTGCCCGTGATGGAAATCACAGTTGTAGGCTGGTTTAACATTCCCTGCCTCACCTCTATTTAACAGACCCTCCCTCTCACCTCCAGCCATGGTTTATGGTTAGCTTAGTTAGGTTCTTGTGCCTCTTCTATTATAAAAAGTGGCAGGTGCTGATGCCCTACACTAAGGAAGTGTGATGTAGCTTTAAATAAGATTTATGTCTTTTAGCTTTTCCTTAGGTTAGGTCTTGCATCACCTAAAACATAGTTGAAAACTGCAGCTATAAATAATATCCATCTATTAGAAGCAAAGACTAGGAAAACTAAAACCAGTCATTTGATGCTCTTCTGCTTTATCCTCAAATAAGCTTATTTTTTCGCTGGATATTTCAGATTTGCTTCTTTAGATTCCTCCTCTAAACCAGATACTTCAAGTTGCACAACTCAAATCCTGTTTTCAAGGTAGCTCCAGTGCAGTTCAGGCATTAGTTGACAATGAGCACATAGCAAGGCAGTGCTTGGAACAAAGATATATATGACAGAAGCAAGGTCTCCTGTGTCTGGTGTAAGTGTGTCAACATCCATCTCGTTCATATTTTAACAGTGACTTAGTCAAAATGGGGTGTGGGAGGGTGTGTGTGTATGCAAGCCAGTAAACTACTTCTTCTCATGAACATGTAATGGAGTTCTCTTTGCTTTTTCAACCTCCTTTGAATTCAGCTGGATTAAAGCAGTGAACAAATAATTCAGATTGTTTGCCAGGAGTATGATGATCTGTGACAATTATAGTGTAGAAGAAACATGCTGAAATGCCCAGTAAGATCCTCAACACCCAGCATTTATGCTGGTACAGCACAGAGCATAACTGAAATGCTGGCTAAGAAAGCAACTAATGAAGTAATTCTGAAACTTTTTTCTTTTTTTTCTGCTAGGCAGCATATGAGAGGTTCCTAATCACCCGTGAGGTGGAGAGCGCTTTACAGGAACAGGGGAGAAGGAAGAGGAGGTCTAAAGAAAAGAGTCTAGACATCTCTAGAGCATGGAGTCTTCCCTTGAAACTGAACAAAGATTTACTGTATTAGCAAGTCTCATCTAAGGAGACTACTGACCTCTAGCTCCTGTGACCGTGCTGCCACATGCCAACCATCAGTGCGACCATCTGTGCTGCTGTATGCTGAATATTTTCCCCTGCCAGAGCATGTGGAAGGCCACTGACCACTCCCATGTGCAGCAGCAAATGATACATTGAAGAACTTGACTGTTTTTTCTAGATACAGACACACCAAACCAGTAGCTGATATTGCAGTGATACGCCATTCAAAGAAAGTGAACTTGAAGTAGAAGCCATTAGAAGGGCATGGACCTCTGATTCCTGCTTACAAATGGGTTATTAATTTTTGAAAGATCACCTTTCTTCCAAGAACACTATTGTGATCCATCTTACCACATTTTCAGAAGTGAAAAATAGCAGATTGGGTTATTTAACATCTCTGCTTCCTGCCTTCCCAATAAGATCTCTATGAATCATGTTTGTCAGTTCTCTTTCCCTTTTTCAAGAGACAGAAGCTGCAGATGTGAAAGGAAACTTAGACATGTAAATATTCAGAAAAATTTGATTGCCCTGCAGGAAGAAAACCTGCCTGACTGCCCTCAGTTCCTAGTTTCTGTGCACAGACTAGTCTTTTGCAGCTTCAATGCCCTTGTCACAGTTCCTGCGTTGATTAACCAACACCTGTGTGCTAATAAATATTCTAATTGTTCTGAAGTATGAAGTGGGAGTGGGGGAGGATTGCAGATCATATCTTACATAACTGTCGAAGGATATACGAAGTCTGTGATGGTCCCTTGGATAATATAAGGTATACTTGCATTTTCATTACAGTAACCATCTCCTCCTGAGCAAGGCAGAAAGCGATTTGTGCCCTAAGGAAAGTACGTGACGGAAGTCCGTGTTCTTAGAAGGCAGCAGCAAGCAGTGCCAGCAATATCCGGTAGATCAGATGTTTCTAGGCTCTCATGTTGCTTGTCTGCGAAATCAGACTCAACTGCTGGCTCCCAAGGAACTTATAACGTGAGTAGCATTCCCAGTTAAAATACTGCTTTGAAAACCAAAGAGCACTAAATGCATATTACATCTCCTTCATCACTACTGCTAGGCACCCCAGCATGCTGTTGTTAATTCCAGCTGCATTTATAGGTGGGCTCTTGGGCAATGAAACATTAATTCTCCAATGTCATTTACTATTCTGGCCACAAAGTCAATGCTGAATTACTCACATTTCTCTCACTGTTTGGTTATTGTACCCGAAGAGATTCTCATGAGCTCAATACCCCTGTTGCCTTTAGTAACTAAATCAAAAAGCAACATAAAATTGTCTTTCAGCCAAAGTATACAATGGCATATGGAGTATCTCTTCTTTCTGATTCATGATAATAAAGAATGCATGCATGTTTCTGGCCTTGCTCTACTCCTCCAGCTCAAAGATAGATACCTANATCTATCTTTCTCTCTCTCTCTCTCTCTCTCTCTCTCTCTCTCTCTCTCTCTCTCTCTCTCTCTCTCTCTCTCTCTCTCTCTCTCTCTCTCTCTCTCTCTCTCTCTCTCTCTCTCTCTCTCTCTCTCTCTCTCTCTCTCTCTCTCTCTCTCTCTCTCTCTCTCTCTCTCTCTCTCTCTCTCTCTCTCTCTCTCTCTCTCTCTATCTATCTTTCTCTCTATGTATCTCTCTCTATATATAGCATGCCTTGAAATTTGACCTTTGCTTCCAGTTCAGTCTTTGGCTGAGTCAGCAGAGGAGTCAAAACCAGTTGCAGCTGAATGATACGGAGGTTAGGAGTAAAGAGATGAAATGGTTGTGCCCAGTGATATACTATAAGAAACAGAAGGGAAATTAGAGTAAATTCAGAAGATTGGCATCAAAACATTGGAAGTAGGGGGTTATAGTCACTAACAGGCTTTTGCTAGGCTTCTAGTGTTATTATATGAGTAACATGAAGACTCATTTTGGACTATGGATAAGGTATTAGGGATAATAATTGTGATGTTAATTGTTCAAAGAGCTCACTGTTTGCACTTGATGCACATCTGGTAACTTTTTAACTTTCCAGAGAACTCTCTCTATGTTGCTGAGCTTATTGAAACAAAGCCTGGTTATATAAAATCCAGTAGGCTCTGCAATAGGAAACAGTATGGTAAATGGAGTCATTTCAGAAATGTACTTTTTGGTTGTTGTTTCTGTTTTCATGAAGAATGACATTTCAGCCTTATGTGGATAACCTGACTAAAGCCTAGGCAATACTTATGGACCATCTAAGCTTTGACTTATTTGGAACACTATCAGAGCAGTGTGGTTTTAGACTATTCACTCTGGTGTGGAATTTCATCCTTTGTGTTTATATTATCATGCTTCATTGCAGAACCTGGTAAAAACTGAGTCTGAATATGACTACACTCTCCAAATATGCCTCCCTGAAGCTGACCGCTTTGTATTTCTTACCTGGCTACATTTAAAGCTGCTGACACTTTTATGTAAAATTTAGTACCATTTACCTGAAAGAAAAGATCAAAACTATCTGTGTTCTGCAGAAAACAAGCACAGCTACTGTAACGTATTTGCTCAGGTGGTTGTACAACAGCCCATGACATTATGTTATGTTTTCTTGTTGTTGGGCTTTTCCAAATAGCATCCTAGAATGAAAAGTTTGTATTGAAACACGTTTAAGCACTGACATTCAGCATCTCCTATTTAATGCCTTGGCAGGGGAATCTCTGTTGGACAATTTTGTATTTCACAAATGACCTCACTGTCAACATCAGAGCCTATATAAGAGTAAAGTAATTTGGGTGTCAGTCTATACTTCCACTACACATATTCAACATTTCTTTTGGATTCTTACTTGTATTTATGGTTAAGCCTGTGAAGATCAGAGTGACCAGAGGTACCAGTGACATTGCAAACCATTGGATCCAACATCAGTACAACTTCATGCTTAGCAAAAAGACTATCATGGAGGAGTAGGACCGAAAGGATTATCTTCTCTGCTAAGTCACATCCCTGCAACAGCCTGACCAAAACAAGCTCATCTCATACATCAGAGGCTACAAAACATCTCCAAACATCTTGTAGCAACTGTAAGGTCTGTAGTGAAAGATGAAACATGACATAATGCACACCAGCTGAGGGTCTGCCTGTTTACCTTTGCCTGGCTCTCTTTTCTGGGTGTTTTACGATCTCTCCAATGTTTTGTTCTTACCGAGTCTGAATACGATTGGCTTTTGCCACATTGTGGCATGTTACAAAACGGCATTAGATGCAATTCACCACTTTGAGGCGTCTAGTCTTGCCTATTCACCATTCACCAATGAGATCTCGGCTCAGTCTGGAAATCTGAGTCATGTTCTAATTTCCACAGAATCACAGAATACATTGAGTTGGAAAGGAGCCACAAGGATCATCGAGTCCAACCCTTTGCCCTGCACAGGACCATCCCCAAGAGTCACACCATGTGCCTGAGAGTATGATTCTAACACTTCTTGAACACTGTCAGTACTGTGTCCACTGGTACTTGAACATTGGTACTGTGACCACTTCTCTGGGGAGCCTGTTCCAGTACCCTCTAGGTGAAAAACCTTTTTCTAATACCCAAACTAAACCTTCCCTAACACAACTTCAGGCTATTCCCTCAGGTCCTGTCATTGGTCAAGGAAGAGATCACTGCCTATCCCTCTTCCTCCCCTCAAGAGGAAGTTGCAGACTGTGATGAGGTCTCCTCTCAGTCTCCTTCAGGCTGAACAGGCCAAGTAACCTCAGTGATCTCTTCGTACAGCAATGATTTTTTTCTTAGAAATCCTTTCAAAACTGCAAAATCAAAGTTTCATATAATCAGCAAGTCCCTGGCATAAAAAAGGAGATTGTACTTGCATTGGTCAAAATAAGAATAATACAGCCAAAAAGACACAAGAAGCAAAGCACCTTTCATGATAAAGCTTTAGGAAAAGACTAGGAATTTTCAACTGAAAGATGCTTCTAGTCTAGGCTCTAGCCTAGATCCTCTGCATGCTTTTAGACGAAGCTGAACGGAGTGGGGTGCCTCTGAACATGTGAAGCAGAATAGCTGAAGGTGAGAGAGGAATTGCAGGAACGATTCCATCCAAAAGGAAAGCAAACAGCAACCTTAAGTGTGCACCTTGCCCTGAGCAAGCCTTGCAGTAGTCAAGTTTCCAGTACAGTGCCATGCAGACGGGAAAGGAGGGTGGGTGAAGGGAGGGAGAATGTCAGTCTTGGGCAGCCCTCCAGAAGAGCTCTGGCAGAAGTAGCTGCTGATGGACAGTGTTGACTCATTGCACCCTGGTGGCACAGCTCTCCTCAGCATTCACCATCCGGATTCTGAACAGCGCTGGTCTCCTTTGGTAGCTCTGGCTGCAAGAAGGTTGCGGCCACTCACTCCAACTTCCTCCCCAGACAGACAGTCTGTCTGGAAGGCTGTGTGCCAGGGTTCATGCTGTCTCAGGGGTTCAGCCCCCAGTTAGGAGGATTTAGTTACTAACACATTTGTAATACTGATGCTATTAGTACTTACAGTACTGTCATGGTTTTTACAGAAGCTGTATTTGTTTGCTCCTACATGAACGAGTAGAAATAGAAAGGGTGGATATAGCGAGAAGTGGAAACCAATGCTTAAAACCTTTTCCTTCACATCCTCACCTACTGTGCTGCTTTACTCAGAGAAGCTGACAGAAATAGAGAACTTGGACCAACATGCATTTCTCCTCATTTTGCAAACTGACCAAGTTCCTCTTTCAGATGTGAGGTAGTATGTGTGTACACACTGTAAGACAAAACTGTTGGCTAATCCTCTGCTCTGGAATCTGTCTGACAAAGAAGTACAGCAGTGAGACATTTTTCTTTTGTAAGCTATTTAAGTAAACAAAATTAAATCTTTTCTTGGCCAGTCTTAAAGATCAAGTCATGAAAGTCTGGAATAGTTCTGTTGTGTACATTTCCCTTGGAAAGTATCTTGCTTCAGTTTTTTCTCTTTGTTAATCAGGTCTGAAGCCTCCATTAGAGAATAGTTTATTCCCAGCTTTAGTTAATATTTTTCAAGTGTGCTGTATTTGTATACATTATTTCCTGCTCTCTCAGCTCTCAAAGATTATCTAAGGACAGGACAGCTAATGTCTACCTGAAACCACTCAAATATTTTCCTGATGTCAGAGTAGGGACAGGAAAAATATCTGTAGAAAACAACTTCTAAATTAGCAGTGACCCTTTCCCTTTTGTAAGACTCTTTCTGATTTTGTGGGTTATTTTTCTTGAGTCACTGATTGTTTAAAAGTGAGTTCATTATTCAGTGCACATTACAAGAAAACCTGTTTAAATTCTGATGCCTTCAGAAAGTTTGTTCTCCTTATGCATTTGTCTTGTGTTATCATTTCTATGATGACTGCTACCTGCATGCATACCTGTACAAATTCTACTGTACTGATTCTGATCCTTACCAAGCAAGCATAAGGTGAGGAAAATGTTTGTGAGAGGATCTTTATAATTTTATTAGGACTTGAATTGTGGAGTGGGGTCATAGTAGCTGGTGCAATCAAAAGGTAACATTGTGTATCAGGAGTATTAACATTATATTCATTGCCACTTTGGGTCAGATCCTACCTTTCCTAGCAGTAGTAAGTTTGTTTTATCTTCTTTTTCTTCTGCTATTTCCACACAAAGCAAGGACTTAGGACATACTTGTGTACAGTTCCATCTACAAATGTTTTAAGAATGCCACCTTAACTATTCATTTGCTCACTTTCCTACAGGTGTGTTTGTTTTCAGACCACTCAGTTTGTCATTCTAGTCTCAGAATAATCTCTGCATAGCTTTGTCAGTGCTGTCTTGGGGGAGGAACTGAGGGAAGAGTGAGAGGATGATCATTTTCAGGGTCAGTGCAGCCTTAGGCAGCCTTACACCAATTGTGATCTACACCTCTAATTAGGGCTTTGGACGGGGAGCCTGGCCTGTATTGAGTACATTTGTTTGCAAAACCTGCCTGACCTAAGGCATTTCCATGCAAGCAGGTGCACATTACTTTCATGCAATCCAGCCTGAACTAATCCTTGAACTGTCAGTGCAGGAAAATGAAATGCAGAAGGCAGAGCTCCTCCTGTTGGGCACAGCCTCATGCAATGCTGCTTCCAGACCCAGGGTGGCAAAAGGGTGTTGCACTGTATGACCCTTTCAATTCTTAAGTCCCTATCAGCTACGTGCTCTGTACAACCAAAAGGCAGAAATTCCCCTCCTGAAAGAAGGAGATTTCTTACAGTAGTTGAAAGAGGGCAGTGGAGCCCAGACATAGTGACTAAGTTCATCCTTCGAGTGAGAAAGCACACTTTACATCATCACCTGATTCTTTTTCCCTGTCCTTAAGACCATTGAGTATCATGACAGCCCAACTGAAAGAGACCGGAAGAGTGCTCTGGTCTCTTCACGGTGTTAAATACTCATCAGTCAAGTACTTCACCATTCTTTTTCTTTTCTTTTTTTTTTCCCCTTTAGAAATATTTCTCCTACCTATTAAATTGCATGCAAAGCACTGTGGGCAAGTAGCCAGAAAAACAACAAAGCCACCTTGAAAGTGTTTATCTCTGGCAATAGCTTATACTTCTGATTTCTGTCTGTCTGAATCTTTCAGTGCATTTTAAATTGCCCATGAACTAAACCTCACAAGTAAGCTTATCTCACTTTTCCAGCTGGAGAAACCAAAAACCAAAGGGGTTGCAGATAGAATTAGGAGACTTCTTTGTGTTCTGAGCACTACCCAAACCCTGGGACCCACTGGCAACAAGAGGGCTATTCACAGAGCATGATACTGCCTGATGTAAATCTGGCCGTGTGATTCACCTGTCAACATGAGGTTAGTCTAGAAAGAGATGCCATGTCTCCTGATTCTTGGTTGTGTACCTCAGTGATGCTGCTGACTCCTTCCTTTCTTTAGAAGTAGTGTTACTGAAGAGTCAGACAATATTGAAGGCAATACAAACAAGCACTCAGAAGAAAAACTTCGGTGTCGTGTTGCATAATACATGCAGAATTTTATGAAGTATCGAGGCCTGATCCCCAGCTGTTAAAAATACCTGCAGTTCCATATGACTTTAGTTTTCTTTTCCTCAAAACAGGGGGATCCCCTTGCTGTAGGGATGAACTGATTTTTTTTTCTTTCCTCTTTTTGTCTACCTCGAGTCCGTTTTGCTCCACACTGGAGAGGTAGATGCTTTTGGAAAGCATAGTTCTGTGACGTATTTATATGATCAACTTGAACTGCGAACTAGGAGAGGAAAATATGAAGGGGATGATAGGAATTCAAAGACTTGGTAAAATAGTTTGAAAATTCCAGGAATTCAAATGGGAATCTCACAATGGTCTGAATTCATGTATGCTTGTGGTGCCACCAAAAGTTTAAAATTAACCAGTAAATTAACAGATTTTGAATTTCATGGAATTGTCTGTGCAATGGTAGGGGTCAAGGAACCAGTGGACATAAACTAATGATGACAAGACAGGTGTACTTTTTTACAAAAGGAGAAGGACATGCCCTCAAAGATATTATCTGAAGTAGACTGTATGGATAAAGTGGACAATTAGGTTACACAGAGCTGTAAACATGTTAGTATAATCAAAAAATGGGTAAGACTAGATAAAATTGGCCTATACTATGGAGGAACAAAAATACATACTAGTGGCCCTTACTGGCAGAAGTTCCTTCCCTAAGGCAACTGAATCTCTAGAAACACCTGTTTCTAGAAACAGTTCTACTGAACATAATTATAGTTATCAGATTAAAAGAAGATACGATAAGATCAGATAATTCCACCACTCAGAAATGAATGTGAAATCCACTGAAATCAGTCAGGTATTTCGTGACTTTAACAGATGCTGGGTCAGCGGTGAGACGACCTGCTTAGGAACTGAGGTGTTTTTGGGTTTGCAGGTTTGTGGTGTTGCAAAGCACATTGCATAGCACAGCTGCTGTGGGGGGAAAACAGAATTTTTGAGGAAATGTCCTGCTTTGTGATGCTGATGTGTCACCTTCTGTCTGCTCAAGAATGCATTGATTGAGAGGGAAAGGAGAAGTGGAGCTCAGTGTAAGGGTGCCACAGATCGTAGATGCACATGTGCAGATGTTGCTTTAACTGTGAAGGTTGAAGGTACAGATATTTCAACAAAACTCAGATATTTTGAAGCTAAGTTTTCTTGAATTCTGAATCAGAAAAGAAATGCAAATGTATTGCAAATCAGGTACCCCATTGCTTACGGTTGTGTGTAGAAACTATGTATAAATGCCTATATACTGTCTGGACTGTGACATGCATATGTGGGGGTTAAATAAAAACTAGTTTAATGAAGGAACAGATTTCCCTAGCAAACTTCCAGCAATTCCAAAACAATCTAAAAGCAGGACACTTCAAAACTAATAGCTTCACAGTGTCCTTGCTAGCTAATGACCTAAGCATATGAGAAACCTGATGTGGCTATCATGCATCAAGTTGTTGACATGGATTGTGAGAGTCTGGTATGTTATTTAAAAAATAATTGGAGGAGAGAGGACTAGGCTGAAAGAAATAAGTCTTACAGGAAGCAAACATTTTGCATTTTAGCCAAAAAACCTTTTTGAACACGACACTGAAGACAACAAGGAGCAAAGGTTGTTCCCCGTTTTGCTTTATAGTTTAACTCCTGAGGGAACAGTGAAACTAGTTTAATCCATGTCTTGAAAATGGTTGATCCTGATAGACTTTTCCCAATGTTTCTTAATGACAATTTTAATTGCCTGCTTTCAATCAATGTATACTGCAAAACACAAATGATAATTTAGACTTCCTGTGAACCCTAATAACATTCTTATTCATGAGAAAAGATTCCTTTAAAGGAATTCACAAAGAAGAAAAAAAATCCTTTTATAAGTAATAGCATAATTGATATTAACAGCAGTCCTTACTTAAAACTGCTGCAAGTGTCTGAATGTGCACGTGTGTGTGTGCGTGCACGTGTTTGTGAGTGTGTGCAAAGAGAGTAGGAGAAAGCTTTATTTTTCTGAATAATGGTTTTGTTTAAAACAAATACGTGAGTAGCCAGGGGGACTTTTCTATTTCTTGATTAGTCCAATCTTTCAGGCATTTTTAGCATGCAAACTGTTGGCTAAAAGTCAATGTCTTTTGCAGAGAGGTATTCTCTAAGCACACTAAGCACTCTTTTTTCTCCCCCACAGCTTTAATTAAAAAAAAAAAAAA